>JAODXP020008708.1:0-98276 GCA_027497455.2 Sardinella longiceps
GCTAAGAGACCTATAACTCGTATAATAACTCGTATATCTCTCTCCACCCCTGCAGAGTCCCTGTATAACTCCTCTGGTCGCTATGAGACCTATAACTCGTATAATAACTCGTATATCTCTCTTCTCTCCTGCAGAGTCGCTGTATAACTCCTCTGGTCGCTATGAGACCTATAACTCGTATAATAACTCGTATATCTCTCTCCACCCCTGCAGAGTCCCTGTATAACTCCTCTGGTCGCTATGAGACCTATAACTCGTATAATAACTCGTATATCTCTCTTCTCTCCTGCAGAGTCGCTGTATAACTCCTCTGGTCGCTATGAGACCTATAACTCGTATAATAACTCGTATATCTCTCTCCACCCCTGCAGAGTCCCTGTATAACTCCTCTGGTCGCTATGAGACCTATAACTCGTATAATAACTCGTATATCTGTCTTCTCTCCTGCAGAGTCCCTGTATAACTCCTCTGGTCGCTATGAGACCTATAACTCGTATAATAACTCGTATATCTCTCTTCTCTCCTGCAGAGTCGCTGTATAACTCCTCTGGTTGCTATGAGACCTATAACTCGTATATCTCTCTTCTCTCCTGCAGAGTCCCTGTATAACTCCTCTGGTCGCTATGAGACCTATAACTCGTATAATAACTCGTGTATATCTCTCTCCACCCCTGCAGAGTCCCTGTATAACTCCTCTGGTCGCTATGAGACCTATAACTCGTATAATAACTCGTGTATATCTCTCTCCACCCCTGCAGAGTCCCTGTATAACTCCTCTGGTCGCTATGAGATGATGATGCAGGTTGACTGTGAGGTCATGGACACTCGCATCATCCCCATCAAGGCCTCGGCCGTTCCCCCCTCACTGCGTGACCCGCCACGGCCCCCTCCGCCTCACCATCACCATGGCAACCACAGCTTCCCCAAGAGCCGTCACCATGCCCATGGGGCAGCGTCTCCACGGCAACCCTTACCTGTGCGGAGGAGAGGAGATGGATACTTCCTCAGCCAGGACGGAGGAGAGGTGTAAGGAGAGAGGGAAGAGAGGGAGGAGAGGTGTAAGGAGGGAGGGATGAGAGGGAGGAGAAGTACAAGGGAGAGAGTGATGTGAAGGAAATACATGGTGGGGTTGTGAGGGGAAATGCTTGTGAAAGTAACACAGCATGGAGAGAAATCTATGAAGGAGTCGATATGAAAAGAGAACATTGCCCCCCCCCCCCAAAAAAAAAAAAAAATGCAGAGAACTGCAGCCTTTAAGCAATTGTCATTACTGACAGGCCGGTGAAAAGCTAGTGCCAGTTTCTAAACCAGTATCTCCAGTTGTATCCAGTTTCTAAACCAGTATCTTCAGTTGTATCCAATCAGATAATTGTCCTAACCAGATTAAGCAGACATACATACACAGTTCGACAGACTCGGATCCCTTTTTAAGTGCTAGTGTAAGTAGTACGCATCTCCTCCTGATATACAAATTAGCTCAAATTTAGTCCCAACCTTGCCTGTCTGCTGCACTTAGATACTTAACCAGTACTGTGGAATCACTGCTGTTTGCCTGTGTTTAGAACCCAGAGCTAGGCAGTACTGTGGAATCACTGCTGTTTGCCTGTGTTTAGAACCCAGAGCTAGGCAGTACTGTGGAATCACTGCTGTGCTAGAACCCCAAGCTAGGCAGCCCCGACCCTGGAGGACCAGAGCAGCAGTCTGGCTGGATGAGCCGAGGGTTAACCCTAACCTAACCCTAACCATAGGTGCCATGGATGATGGCAGCAATGGGGGCTGCACTATGAGAAGATGTGGTCATAGTGCTCCTGTGTGTGTCTGTTGCGTGTGTGTGTGTGTGTGTGTGTGTGTGTGTGGCCTCTTTTGATTTACTGGTCATGTCTTGTGTCTTTTGTTAGCTCGAGTTTTGAGTCTTTTTATATTTGTTTATTACTTTGAAAATGGATTTTATATTGCTGGGGGTGGGTGTATTTAAAGTGACTATTTTCACAATAGGTGTATATATTGGTAATTTGTAATTTTGTGTGTGTGTTTTTTGTTCTGTTTTTTATATATATATATATATATATTGCACATTTCTGTTCAGTTGTGTTATGTTGTCCCCGGCCATTAAGGAGCCTCTAGTATGTAAATAGAAACCATTTGGGACAGGAGGCTATTGAGTGGCTTATGGGCCACTATGAGGCTATTGAATGGCCTATGGGCCACTATGAGGCTATTGAGCTTGCTCTGACACCCTGCTGCACATTCTACAGTCCAAGGGTCTTTTAAAGGCCAGCTTAGCGCTGCTATCTGGCATGAAACAGAAAATGACCGCAACAGATATTGAAGCAGACACTAGTCCAGACATAGCTTAAAGCAGCAGGCATTCAGAAAGGAACAAATCCTGGCAGACATGATGATGCATTAAAGGAATATTTAGCCTTTTTATGAAAATTGTTGTTTTCACCCTCTTCCCTGGAGGTAAATATGTGGGTAAAAGCATTTAACCCCAATTCTAGCTTTAGCTAAGCATAGGCGCTGGAAAGTAAAGGAGCCATAGAGTTGCTATTTGACTACTTTACTTTTCAGCACCTATGCTAAGCTAAAGCTAAAACCCGTAACCACTGGTCTGTTTCTGCCGCTGAAGTGCATTCTGATCGTTAGTCTTAGGGCATAGCTAATTATAGTGGTTTGTATTCAGACAGGCAATCAGTCTGCCTCCCCAAATCCCCATACTGTGCTCATAAGATTGTTATAGCTCCCGATAGAACTCTGTGAGAAGACCCATTTCTCTGAGAGAAGTCAAACAGCTAGAACATTACAATTAGCTCATTTCAATAAGGTACTCTGTGATGTTGGAAATACTGTGTGAAATTGAGGTTTGTTTGCCAGGGTCCAGGCACACACACACACACACACACACACACACACACACACACACACACACACACACACAGAGGCATATTTCAGTCCCCTGTTCTGTTGGGTCCTATTGCTACTGTGTAAATGATACATTCATTCCTCTCAGAAACAGAAAGACCGAGTTTGCAGCTGAAAAATCACACTGTGGAGTTAAGGGTTTTTACTATTTGTTTGTTTGGTTGAGAGTGTTTATAAGTGTGTGTGCGTGTGTGTGCGTGCGTGTGGGTAAGTGCTCTTAAGTGTGTGTACCCATATTATAATTCTGTCATAATTCTAACGTTCTCCTCTTTGGTGAATGTGTGAGTTGGTCAGGAACTTTAAGACATTCCCTCCAGAAATCACAGGCTCTTCACACACACACACACACACACACACTTCAACCAAATCATGATTCAGATTCACGCTCACTTTAATCAAATCATGATTCATATTCACTCTTAAGTCTTGAAGGAAGTTGTATGTGTGTGTGTGTTAACTTTTGCATGGAGTCAGAAGGTTGTAATAGATTTGTAAATATGGTCTGAAGCCCTGTATCCCTTTTTTACATGATTTTCATATTTAAAAGATTCCTTTTACATGAAGAGTCAAATTTAAGTCTTTCTCCTTTGATTGTGCAAGAATTTTGAACTACTGTCTTTTTCTCTTTGTAGAGGAGGAATATAAAGTTGAAAATAAAAGTTTAAATAAAATGCTAAATAATTTAAGACATTGGCTGTGTGCTTATTTTGAGAAAGAGAGCAGAGTTGGTTACCTCAATATCATATAATTATAGTTGTTCAGCTCAATATTACCAAAAACCCCATGATGACTCTGATGCTGTTGTTCTACTACCATTGTCTGACTACCTGCTATGAGTTCTGCTACCAGTGTCTGACTACCTGCTATGAGTTTCTACTACCAGTGTCTGACTACCTGCTATGAGTTTCTACTACCAGTGTCTGACTACCTGCTATGAGTTTCTGCTACCAGTGTCTGACTAACTGCTATGAGTTTTTGCTACCAGTGTCTGACTACCTGCTATGAGTTTCTGCTACCAGTGTCTGACTAACTGCTATGAGTTTCTGCTACCAGTGTCTGACTACCTGCTATGAGTTTTTGCTACCAGTGTCTGACTACCTGCTATGAGTTTCTACTACCAGTGTCTGACTACCTGCTATGAGTTTCTACTACCAGTGTCTGACTACCTGCTATGAGTTTTTGCTACCAGTGTCTGACTAACTGCTATGAGTTTCTGCTACCAGTGTCTGACTACCTGCTATGAGTTTTTGCTACCAGTGTCTGACTAACTGCTATGAGTTTTTGCTACCAGTGTCTGACTACCTGCTATGAGTTCTGCTACCAGTGTCTGACTACCTGCTATGAGTTTTTGCTACCAGTGTCTGACTAACTGCTATGAGTTTTTACTACCAGTGTCTGACTACCTGCTATGAGTTTCTGCTACCAGTGTCTGACTACCTGCTATGAGTTCTGCTACCAGTGTCTGACTACCTGCTATAAGTTCTACTACCAGTGTCTGACTAACTGCTATGAGTTTTTGCTACCAGTGTCTGACTACCTGCTATGAGTTTCTGTTACCAGTGTCTGACTAACTGCTATGAGTTCTGCTACCAGTGTCTGACTACCTGCTATAAGTTCTACTACCAGTGTCTGACTAACTGCTATGAGTTTTTGCTACCAGTGTCTGACTACCTGCTATGAGTTTTTGCTACCAGTGTCTGACTACCTGCTATGAGTTCTGCTACCAGTGTCTGACTACCTGCTATAAGTTCTACTACCAGTGTCTGACTACCTGCTATGAGATTTTGCTACCAGTGTCTGACTACCTGCTATGAGTTTTTGCTACCAGTGTCTGACTACCTGCTATGAGTTTCTGCTATGAGTTTCTGTTACCATTATCTGGCTATCTGCTATGATACTAGATGCTAACTCTGTTCTCCTCTGTCTGCACAGATGCTAGCTCTGTTCTCTCTATGCCTGTGCATAGATGCTAACTCTGTTCTCCTCTCTATGTGTGCACAGATGCTAGCTCTGTTCTCCTCTGTCTGCACAGATGCTAGTTCTGTTCTCTCTATGCTTGTGCATAGATGCTAACTGTGTTCTCCTCTCTATGTGTGCACAGATGCTAACTCTGTTCTCCTCTGTCTGCATAGATGCAAACTGTGTTCACCTCTCTTGTCTCCGCTTGTGCGTGCAAGCATCCCACACTTTCGGGCTGGGAATGTGTATTTGTTTATACTTCTAGTCAAATGCCTAGTGCTTTGCAATGCACTTTAAGTGTGAGACTAATGCGTAGCGCTTTGCACACTGTTGGGGAAGTTACTGCAAAACTGTAATGCGTTATTTATTACTTGTTACTGACATTTTAAAGTAATCCCTTACATTACAATATTAGTGTTTTGAAAATGTAAGGCGTTACATTACTGTTGCATTACATTTAAGTTACTCTTCGGGCCCCACGGTAGACTATGACCTTCACTAATTCGTTATGAAAGTTGAGAATGACAAGCGGAGACTGTAAAGTTCTACATTAATTCAGGCACAGCAGACGTTTTGCCCTTGCTGACCTTGGTGATTTTTGGCGAATGTATATGAGGGAAAAAACGCCACTTAATTCCAAGTTAAAAATGCATTGTAACTTGAGTTACTCACAATTGTACCGAGTAAAATATTACCAATTTTATTTCTGTAATGCCTTACATTACCAAGTTACCACAAAAAAGCAATGCATTACAGCAATTAGTTACTTTTGTAACTCATTACTCCCAACACTGGGTTTGCAATTCACTTTAAATGTGACACTAATGCCTAGTGCTTTGCAATGCGCTTTAAATGTGACACTAATATTGAGAATTAAGCATGGGGTGGATTTCTCAAATTCATTGTTGCCTAGCCCAAGTCAAAAATTTAGTTTGTTACCTGTCAGCAATTTAGTTTGTTACCTGTCAGAAATTTAGTTTGTTGGCAATAAGAAATTGTATTGAAACAAACAAAGTCGCTTGATTAGTGGCCATTTTTAAATCAGTGAACATGATTGTCTGCAGGAAAAAAACAAAAAAAGCACAGACCAGTTATCATGGTTGTCTGCAGGAAAAAAAAAAAAAAAAAACAGACCAGTTAACATGGTTGTCTGCAGTCAGTCAACCCATTTTTGCTCAAGGTGATCTGAGAATTCAGACATTTACCGCTAAAAGTAGCATCCAAGTCTGAGACCGCTTAGAAGTCGTGCCGTGGAACTCTTACTCAAACTGCAATTAATGTCCATTTTAATCATGATCAAATTCAATTAATTCCATTCCAGTTAAGTACATAGAGAGGCGAACACAGTTAGCATCTGTACACAGACATAGAGCGATCACTCACTCCAGCCCGAGCATTCACTTCCATTGCACTTTATCTGCTATGACGGTGAATGTGGATGGATCCTGAGTGAATGCGGATGTAGATGGACCCTGTTGTTTTTAAATCACAGAGCAGATATCTGGTGCCCTCTGTAGGCTTGCAGTGGAACTACCGTTCCGTTCCCAATACATTAGTGTAGTAGAACACTACCGTTCCCAATACATTAGTGTAGTAGAACACTACCAGGGGCGCCGCCAGAAATTTTGGGCCCCATGAAAGATTAGAATTTAGGGCCCCCTCACCAACTATCTAGCGATTTGTGTAATAGTAAAATTTTCAAGCGCAAGTGAAGATTTTTGGCTAGCACTCAACGTTTGTATTGACCTAATGGCACTTTCTTTCCTGTAGCATAACTTACATCACTAAGTATGCTGCATGTGATGAACTACATCTTAACATTTTAAATCATCAATTGTGAAAATTAACCTATAGGCTACTACAAAGAATAATCCATGGTTCCCTTCCTTTAATGAGCAACTGTTAGAGAGCAGGAGGGGGGGGGTCTCCCAGGAAATTTTTTAAGAACTCATAGCCGTTCCCTGCATTCTGGTGCATTTTAATATTTTGTAAGATCACATAGCCTATTATTTCAATGGCTTAGCTAATTCCATTGCATGTCATTACAGTGCTCCATGAGGTAGGCTAATACTGACAATTATACTGACAATGACCCTGACCAACTGTTGTAGTTTACATTTTCATTAATATTTATGCATTCAGCAGATGTTTTTATCCAAGTTGGTTAGTTGTCAGTCAGACATTGGAATCTTTTTTTTTTTAACAATTGAACCCAATATGCAGTCAATTTTAAAATTTGAGACTTGTTTCACTGCACACCTCTGTAAAATGAGGCATACATTTTCAATTTCAGTTGTTATGTAAATTGTTTTGTGGAAAGTAGCCTATGTCTTAATCATTGGAAGACATAGCACCAACTTGTAATGCATAATCTGCAGGAGTAGCCTAAATAGCACAGGGAATTCTCTGACCAACATTTCACTTATCTGTCTACAAGCTACATCAGCTTGACTGCAAAAACAGCTGTAACTGGTGCAGTGGTGTTATTAGTTGCAAAAAAAACCCTCACTATCTAGGCTTACAGATAAATAGATATGCCTATGACTTCCACAGTTTTAGAAATGTAGGTATTTGACAGCATGATCACAAGAACTGTTTCCACAGTACAACTGTCTTCACAATTAATTCATTTGTAAACCGTTTATTACCGCAACTAGTAGCCTAACCACCACAGTTATGTAGCCCTTGTAAAGTACTTTAAAATGATATCTGTACAACATTTGAGAGAGAAAAACTCTCCGAGTTATTAAATCGAGAAGTAGGCTACTGGTGAATTTGGACATATGCGCACCCACCGCGAGATCGCATCTCATTTTAAAATGCGTGTGCCGTTCGCTCTAATTGCTGCTGTTTGTCCTTTCGTGTTTGGGGTAACAAGGCTTCATAGTTCATCAACACCATAAGTCTAATTTAGCAACTTGTTTCTACACTTGGCAAACAATGCTCACCAGCAGTTGCAACTGACTGAACACCTTGCAGCTGAGCAGCCTTGTCGGAGCAGAAGCATTTGAAGGTGTACCGCTGAACGATTCGGACCATACCATTTGGTAAAAAGGGAGAGGGGTGAAACGACTATTTAAAAAATAATTTGTGGGAAATATTATAGAATATCACAACAATGTTCAATTTGCTTAATTGAACAAATACAATGAAATATTTCATTTCAAAAGTATTCTCAAGCCAATACTGTTTGAAGTAATACTAACAGCCCTGAAAGGGCCCCTTGTCAGTGCTGGGCCCTTAGAATCGTCCTAACCTTTCCCCCCTGTCGGCGCCCCTGAACACTACCGTTCCCTTCCCAATACATTAGTGCAGTAGAACACTACCGTTCCGTTCCCAATACATTAGTGTAGTAGAACACTACCGTTCCGTTCCCAATACATTAGTGTAGTAGAACACTACCGTTCCCTTCCCAATACATTAGTGTAGTAGAACACTACCATTCCGTTCCCAATACATTAGTGTAGTAGAACACTACCGTTCCGTTCCCAATACATTAGTGTAGTAGAACACTACCGTTCCCTTCCCAATACATTAGTGCAGTAGAACACTACCGTTCCTTTCCCAATACATTAGTGCAGTAGAACACTACCGTTCCTTTCCCAATACATTAACCATTTTTGCCTACATTGTTTGGATCTGTTTGGAGCAGTACTTGGTTATCCATTCAACTGTCTGCCTGCTTATTGCTTAACCCTGCTTGCCTGCTATTCTGCCTACTGCCTACTACCCCGTATGCCTCTCTTGCTTGCCTGCTATTCTGCCTTCTACCCCGTCTGCCTCTCTTGCTTGCCTGCTATTCTGCCTACTGCCTGCTACCCCGTCTGCCTCTCTTGCTTACCTGCTATTCTGCCTGCTACCCTGTCTGCCTCTCTTGCTTACCTGCTATTCTGCCTGCTACCCCGTATGCCTCTCTTGCTTGCCTGCTATTCTGCCTACTGCCTACTACCCCGTATGCCTCTCTTGCTTACCTGCTATTCTGCCTACTGCCTGCTACCCCGTATGCCTCTCTTGCTTACCTGCTATTCTGCCTACTGCCTGCTACCCCGTATGCCTCTCTTGCTTACCTGCTATTCTGCCTACTGCCTGCTACCCCGTATGCCTCTCTTGCTTGCCTGCTATTCTGCCTACTACCCCGTATGCCTCTCTTGCTTACCTGCTATTCTGCCTACTGCCTGCTACCCCGTATGCCTCTCTTGCTTGCCTGCTATTCTGCCTGCTACCCCGTCTGCCTCTCTTGCTTGCCTGCTATTCTGCCTACTACCCCGTCTGCCTCTCTTGCTTGCCTGCTATTCTGCCTGCTACCCCGTATGCCTCTCTTGCTTGCCTGCTATTCTGCCTACTGCCTACTACCCCGTATGCCTCTCTTGCTTACCTGCTATTCTGCCTACTGCCTACTACCCTGTCTGCCTCTCTTGCTTGCCTGCTATTCTGCCTGCTACCCCGTATGCCTCTCTTGCTTACCTGCTATTCTGCCTACTGCCTACTACCCTGTCTGCCCTGTTTTGTTTTTGTTTTGTTTTATACAAAAAGGTTCTTCCTCAAGTGTTGATCCTGACTAATTATTATGTGCTGAATTTCCACTGCGTAACAAACTGTTAAACAAAAACAAAATGGCTGATAAAAACATTTCTGTTGGGCATTACAGTGCCCTCCACATAACTCCTACAGAAATACTTTAGTATGCACTAAGCCTATAGAAGCCCTTAACTCCTACAGAAATACTTTAGTATGCACTAACCCCTAGACTATAGAAGCCCTTAACTCCTACAGAAATACTCTAGTATGCACTTAACCCTATAGAAATACTTTAGTATGCACTAACCCTAGACTATAGAAGCCCTTAACTCCTACAGAAATACTCTAGTATGCACTTAACCCTATAGAAATACTTTAGTATGCACTAACCCTAGACTATAGAAGCCCTTAACTCCTACAGAAATACTTTAGTATGCACTAACCCCTAGACTATAGAAGCCCTTAACTCCTACAGAAATACTCTAGTATGCACTAACCCTAGAGAAGCCCTTAACTCCTACAGAAATACTTTAGTATGCAGTAACCTTAGACTATGGAAGCCCTTAACTCCTACAGAAATACTTTAGTATGCACTAACCCTATGGAAGCCCTTAACTCCTACAGAAATACTTTAGTATGCACTAACCCTAGAGAAGCCCTTAACTCCTACAGAAATACTTTAGTATGCAGTAACCCCAGGCTATGGAAGCCCTTAACTCCTACAGAAATACTTTAGTATGCACTAACCCTAGAGAAGCCCTTAACTCCTACAGAAATACTTTAGTATGCAGTAACCCTAGACTATGGAAGCCCTTAACTCCTACAGAAATACTTTAGTATGCACTACTAACCCTAGAGAAGCCCTTAACTCCTACAGAAATACTTTAGTATGCAGTAACCCCAGGCTATGGAAGCCCTTAACTCCTACAGAAATACTTTAGTATGCACTAACCCCAGGCTATGGAAGCCCTTAACTCAGAAATACTCTAGTATGCACTAACCCTAGACTATTAAAGCTTAATTTGAACTTCGCGCACTTCCGCGCTTTATCTCATTGGCCAAACGTCATTGCCAAACCAGTCAGCTGACGGCAAATGACAGCGCACGTCAGCTTGACTGACAGTTCAATAATCAAATAAACAGAACAGAACGACAGCAATTGTCTTTATACATTTCTCTAGGGCTACAGGGATACAAAAAATGGAACTATTAATACAATGGAAAACCCTTATAATGTCGCTTGTTGCATAATTATTTATATAAAGGGAATCCTAAAAATTATGTAGAGGTGCCACAAACTAGCAGGTGATGGAGTGTCAAGATTTTGTGAGACGTTTGACGTTTCAATAACAACTAGAAAAGCACTCAGAGACCTTCGCCAAGGCAATGTGGTGACAGACACTATAAATTCCAGATCGTGTTTCTGGATCACCGATCGCCACCAAAATCAAATAAGTTCTTACTTGTCCCAATATACACGTTGTCAATTTCATCCAAATCGAGTTATGTTGTACACAGACACACACACAGACACAGACACACACAGACACACGCAGGCGAAAACATAACCTCAGAGAAATTTTAATAAGGGGAGAATTTTCACTCTCAGAGCACTTCCGGTGTAGTATTGCACCCAGGGGCGCTCGCGGGCGAGTCCAAAATGGCTTGGGTTTGATGGAGCTGCACCTCAAATTCCTACATTTCTTTTAATATAATTCTTTGTCTTAAAATTGCAATAATGTTTACGATATAGGGGACAAAGATTGTATGAATAATCGTGGAACAAAATTTGTAGGTTCTTTCGTTGGCTATAACATCGACATGCAGTCTCCTCATTCCTCCTCATTTCTCCCTCACCAGCCCTCACTCACTGGCCAGTTAGCATAATGCTAGCAAGGCACAGGCAAAACAGGCTCACGTTGTGAAACACTGAGAGGGTATGGGTGTGTGTTAATTCACTTTTTATAGCTAATCTATGTCCAACTTGCAAAAAAATTAAAATCTGACGGTTCCTGACGTCTAATGGGTAGAAACAGTACATTTAGCCATGTAGCTCCATAGGGCCCCAGGTATTTTGGCGATCGCCCCCTAGGTGAACTGCAGCCAAAAAAACGGTACAATGGGGGTGAATAGAGAGTGGTGGGGCTCTCCGTAAACGGGCTCTGATAACCTTGGGGGAGGTAATAATAATAATAATAATAATAATAATAATAATAATAATAAAACAAAAACATTTTATGGTGTGCATTTTTTTGTATTTTCAAATTACAAATTACTTGTATTTTAATGAAATGCATTTTCCATACCAGTATTTTATAATTAATTTTGTTACGTTCCATGAACAAATATTTGTAGTTTGTAACAAAATAGTATTTGATGTATTTGTGCCCAGCTCTAACCGTAGCCAGTCTCCCTTTGCAGCGCTTAGTTGGCTGGGAGAGGGAGGGCACTGGTCCGTACTAAATTAAAAGGTAGAATTGTTTGAAATGTAGTGTACTATTTTACTAAAGATTAAATAGCGATGCAGTTTGAAATGTAGTGTACTATTTTACTAAAGATTAAATAGCGATGCAGTTTGGAATGTAGTGTACTATTTGACTATTGATGAAATAGCGATGTAGTTTTGAATGTAGTGTACTATTTTACTATTGATGAAATAGCGATGTAGTTTGGAATGTAGTGTATTATTTGACTATTGATGAAATAGCGATGTAGTTTTGAATGTAGTGTACTATTTATAGCGATGTAGTTTGGAATGTAGTGTACTATTTGACCATTGATGAAATAGCGATGTAGTTTGAAATGTAGTGTACTATTTATAGCGATGTAGTTTGGAATGTAGTGTACTATTTGACTATTGATGAAATAGCGATGTAGTTTGGAATGTAGTGTACTATTTATAGCGATGTAGTTTGGAGTGTAGTGTACTATTTGACTATTGATGAAATAGCGATGTAGTTTGAAATGTAGTGTACTATTTGACTATAGATGAAAAGCGATGTAGTTTGAAATGTAGTGTACTATTTGACTAAATGAAATAGCGATGTAGTTTGAAATGTAGTGTACTATTTATAGCGATGTAGTTTAGAATGTAGTGTACTATTTGACTATTGATGAAATAGCGATGTAGTTTGAAATGTAGTGTACTATTTGACTATAGATGAAATAGCGATGTAGTTTGAAATGTAGTGTACTATTTTACTATAGATGAAAAATACTCAGGTGTGTCGGGGAAATGAAGCTAAATGTGAGATGAACAGCAGTACCTTGCCTGCTATAGAGTTTTCCCCATTCCGACACACACACACACACACAGAGAGACAAAGGGAGGGAGAGAGAGAGAGAGAGACTGCTGAGTGCGTGCTTGCAATGCCTATCCAGTGCTCATAAAGTCTGTGGTCAGGGGTGCTTTGAGTCCTGGGGCAGTCTCTCTCTCCCTCCCTTGGTCTCTCTCTGTGTGTGTGTGTGTGTGTGTGTGTGTGTGTGTGTGTGTGTGTGTGTCGGGGGTGCTTGAGTCCTGAGGCAGAAACGATGGGACCTTGGGTGGATTCATGCACAGTGGAGTAGAACACTGAGTGCCAATAATAATTCAGTTATTTCTGTCAATAATGATGCAGTTTCAGTGGCTAAATTATGGCGTCACTCTTTAGAGGAAGTGTGAATTCTTTTGACTGAGACTAGCTGAAGCAAAAAGGTCTCTGAAATGGAGGGGAGCTCTCCGGCAGTGATCAACACCAGCACAAACCCATACTTGGAGTTCAGCCATTTATCCAGCAGGTCAACTATCTCTGGCGGCAAACAGTTTATCAAGAGCGCCATGGGGCTGCTGGTCTGTGCAGAGGTGGTAAGTAGCTTGTGCTTAATGTCAAACTTTACTTTCCAAGATGGTCATCCGCATTCAGCGAAACTGAAGCATATAAGTAGGCTTATGGTTTAATTACTAGTTATTAATTTGGTCACTATTTATTTGAGTTAAACTATTCTTATAGGTCAATTAATAGTTCTTAATTTGGTCATTGCGTATTTGAGTTGGGCTATTCTCTGATTACTAGTTATTAATCTGGTCATTGTTTATTTGAGTTGGGCTATTCTCTGATTACTAGTTATTAATCTGGTCATTGTTTATTTGTTAGGGTATTCTCTGCTTTTAGTGGTAGGCTGCCAATGATGCCAGAAGGAAAAGAGCAAAACTACAGGCTAAATCCACAGTTCACTAGCCATTCTCTCTGTAGGCTAAATCCAATTCACTAGCCATACTCTCTGTGGGTGAAGTCAAATCCACAGTTCACTAGCCATTCTCTCTGTGGGTGAAGTCAAATCCACAGTTCACTAGCCATACTCTCTGTGAGTGAAGTGAAATCCTGTAGTCTCAGACTCTCCACACAGATGCAAGTGGAGGCTCTTATCTGGTCTTTGAGCTCAGGAATTCCAACGGTAGAATAGCCCTTTGTCAAACCACCTGAAGTGGCCAGTTGCTACGTGGCAACAAGGACTAACTTCTGAATTCCCTCCATGCATGCAGTAGCCTATATGACTAGAATTCCCCTCGTGCAGTAGCCTATATTACTGTAGAATTCCCTTTATGCAGTAGCCTATATGACTGTAGAATTCCCTTTATGCAGTAGCCTATATGACTGTAGAATTCCCTTTATGCAGTAGCCTATATGACTGTAGAATTCCCCTCGTGCAGTAGCCTATATGACTGTAGAATTCCCTTTATGCAGTAGCCTATATGACTGTAGAATTCCCCTCATGCAGTAGCCTATATGACTGTAGAATTCCCCTCATGCAGTAGCCTATATGACTGTAGAATTCCCTTTATGCAGTAGCCTATATGACTGTAGAATTCCCCTCGTGCAGTAGCCTATATGACTGTAGAATTCCCTTTATGCAGTAGCCTATATGACTGTAGAATTCCCCTCGTGCAGTAGCCTATATGACTGTAGAATTCCCTTTATGCAGTAGCCTATATGACTGTAGAATTCCCTTTATGCAGTAGCCTATATGACTGTAGAATTCCCCTCGTGCAGTAGCCTATATGACTGTAGAATTCCCTTTATGCAGTAGCCTATATGACTGTAGAATTCCCTTTATGCAGTAGCCTATATGACTGTAGAATTCCCTTTATGCAGTAGCCTATATGACTGTAGAATTCCCTTTATGCAGTAGCCTATATGACTGTAGAATTCCCTTTATGCAGTAGCCCATATGATGTCCTTTATGCAGTAGCCTATATGACTGTAGAATTCCCCTCATGCAGTAGCCTATATGACTGTAGAATTCCCCTCGTGCAGCAGTAGCCTATATGACTGTAGAATTCCCCTCATGCAGCAGTAGCCTATATGACTGTAGAATTCCCCTCGTGTAGTAGCCTATATGACTGTAGAATTCCCCTCATGCAGCAGTAGCCTATATGACTGTAGAATTCCCCTCGTGCTGTAGCCTATATGACTGTAGAATTCCCCTCGTGCAGTAGCCTATATGACTGTAGAATTCCCTTTATGCAGTAGCCTATATGACTGTAGAATTCCCCTCGTGCAGCAGTAGCCTATATGACTGTGAATGCACCTGTTGTTTCTTGTCTAGTTGGCTGTGGGAAACTGCACATCAGTGAAGTTTAGTTCCTTTTTAGTTGGCCATTGGAAACTGCACATTAGTAAAGCTTTGTGTCTTTTCTAGTGGGAATTTGCATAAAATATGTTAACTGTCAGTTACCCAAATGCTCATTCAAAACCAGTGGATGTTGGATCTTCCTGGTGCTCTTATCACTGGGCAGGACCGAGGAAAAAGGACTGAACAGCCCTGCGGCTTCACACACACAATCACCAATTGTTTCCTTGTGTGCCCATCAAAGCCATTTCCACACACACACACACACACACACACAGCTCTCATCTGCACAGTCAAACACACACATACATACATACACACACACATCTCTTACCTGCACTGTCAAACACACACAGCTCTCACCTGCACTGTCAAACACACACACACACACACACACACACACACACACAGCTCTCACCTGCACAGTCAACACACTCACAGGTTAAAGCAACACTGTGAGGGTTGTGCGATACACACACAAACACACACACACAGTTCTCACCTGCAAAGTCAAACACACACACACAGCTCTCACCTGCACTGTCAAACACACACACACACACACACAGCTCTCACCTGCACTGTCAAACACACACACACACACAGCTCTCACCTGCACAGTCAACACACTCACAGGTTAAAGCAACACTATGGGGGTTGTTAGTGTAAAACTGGGACACACACACACACAGCTCTCACCTGCACTGTCAAACACACACACACACACATACACACACACATAGCTCTCACCTGCACAGTCAACACACTCACAGGTTAAAGCAACACTATGGGGGTTGTTAGTGTAAAACTGCGATACACACACAAACACAGCTGTCACCTGCACTGTCAAACACACACACACACAGCTCTCACCTGCACAGTCAACACACTCACAGGTTAAAGCAACACTATGGGGGTTGTTAGTGTAAAACTGGGACACACACACACACAGCTCTCACCTGCGCTGTCAAACACACACACACACACATACACACATAGCTCTCACCTGCACAGTCAACACACTCACAGGTTAAAGCAACACTGTGAGGGTTGTTTGTGTGTGCTTAAAGCAACACTATGAGGGTTGTTAGTGTAAAACTGGGATACAAAGGAATACAAAATCATCCAAACACTTACTGGCACCACTGACACACACACACACACACACACAAACACGCTATAATGAAAACAGTGTGTGTTCTGCACAGGTGCTGGGTCTGCTGGTCTGTGGACTGATCGTCGGTACTGATTACTTCCGCATCTCGCCCTTCGGCTGGGTGATGTTTGTGGCCGTGTTCTACTGGGTACTCACCCTCTTCCTCCTCATCCTCCTCCTCACCAACACACACTCAAGGATACCACAACTGCCCTGGGACATAGTGGTGCGTTACACGCACACACACACACACTCACGCTCTTCCTCCTCCTCCTCACCAACACACACTCAAGGATACTGCAACTGCCCTGGGACATAGTGGTGCGTTACACACACACACACACACACACACACACACACACACACACTCTTCCTCCTCCTCACCAACACACACAGTGCATCGCAATGGCAACATTTGCAGACCTTGTTTTTATCCATAAGAAAAGTTGGGCCGTCTCATCCGCTGTTAAACACAGCCCAATTATAGGCTACATACTCAATGCACCCGACTGGAATGGAATGGAATGGAAAATCTGTTTATTTGAAAAAAGCAGGGAAAAAAGCAGGGACACTGTACTGAATGGCTTGCCATAGTAAATTATGTCAAAATGGCTTGCCATACAATTACAGACGGCAAGTTCTCAGACCAACGGCATGCAGAAATGTTTTCCTCACTCACGGTTTTCAGTCCTAATTCACGGTTCCAGTTATGATTAATCAATAATTTGGATATGTTCCTCTCATTCACGTGAGTTTTTAAACATGTCATTTCCCATATTAAAATGTTTAAAGACTGTTCAGAAGTAGGCATTAGGTAGTGGCTACGTTCTGTCAGGGAAGTGAACTAGCGCAATAGCTTACAAGAAGCGCTTCTAAAATGCGTCTGGCAGTTCTGGAATAGCCTATTGCTGTGCAAAAGTAGGCTATGTGTTTATTAGTTTGTGATGTAAAATTAAATTATCTAAATGAAAGAAAGCTTAGATTTCAACTCTAACAGCATAGAACGTAAGGTAAAAAGGTAAACAATAGCTTCAAACTATCCTTTGCAAAGTGTAGCCTATTTCGCTAGTCCAGAGAAAATGCATGAAGGCATCTTGGCATGGAGAATTAGGCTAGTGACAATGGGCCCAAAATGTTGAGAGACCCCTACCCATGGTGGAACAAAAGCCAACCATGTTTTTCATCATCTTTAAGGTCTCCCATATATGAAATGGATTCTTGGACAAAAATATTTTGCTGCAAAGATGGTTAAATTCATAGATATTGTCATACACCCCATAGCTAAAAAAAGAACAAAAATGGACCCGTGCTGAATGGGACTTAAGACATATAAACTGATACAGAATCTTAATACAAGCTCTGAGACCTTTGAAACTTGGCATGTATGTAGCCAAGAAGTTGCTGTAAAAAGCTGTGTGTGAATATCTTGAAGTATGCCATGTTTAGAGCCCTAAGAACACAAACCTAAAATTGGACACCTTTGCAGAATGTTTTTGTTTAGTTTGTGTTTGCCTTGGCAGGGAATGTCATAGCAACACATGGTATGGCTTGTTGGAAAGGTGGGGTTGTGCTGAATCCAGCAATACCCAATATGTAAATGTACCATGTGCAATCAGGGTGCTACCTTCCTCAATGTATGAGGCATCCCAAATTAAGGAAAATGATGCATTGATATAAATACAGTAATTTCCCGCATATAAGCTGCATTGTGTATAAGCCGCAGGACAGTGTTTTATGCAAGTTAAAAAATACAAAACCATATTAACTGCCCCCCTGTTTTAACCTCATAGCGGAAGAAATTTTGCAAAATCAATGTATAAGCCGCGGCTAATAGTCTGGAAATTACGGTAGGTCTCCAGTCCAAAGTCCATGGTCAGTGCTGACGGGGACGGACCATTGGTCCGACATACCATTAGTCCGACATCTCATTAGTCCGAAAATGAACCATTGAATAGAGATACCATTAGTCAGACATACCATTATTCCGAAAAAAAACAGGCCCATTGGTCCGAAGTCCCATTAGTCCGACCATACACAGTAGAGATGGATGTGTAATGAAAGACGCAAAATTCGTGGAACAAAGGAGACATCTTTTTTGTAGCATCGTGAGTCTAAAGACAGGTGGAAATGTGCTGGCCTGTTGTAACAATCAAGGGGTTCTTTTGAATGACTAAATATGAATGCAATAAACAGATAATTCTGAGAATAAAGTACAAGGTAGGCTACAAATCTGAGTGCGTCTCTTAATTACAGGCTATGAAACGATGTCCCTTTCTTCGGTTTAACAGTAAAGGAGGATACACATGAAACAATAACCCAGGTCGCGCACAGCGGCGCTATTCACACACAATTAAATGTCCCAAACAATCCCAGGCATTGCAATTCCCCATTTCATTCAGTCCTGAAAATAAACGTAAAAGTCCAAACTAAACGAAAGATGTCCTGTATTTTGCCAGGACCACGCACAAGAGTCAATAATCCAATCCAGGAAAGCGAGAGGGCCGCTGCCGACAAAACTTTGTCTGCGATATAGCAAACCAAAAATATAATCCACAGAAAAAAAAGGAAAAATGGGATTGCTATCTCTCTGCTAGGTCAAGTATGAAAACACAGAAAAACAATACATCTCACCAAATCTGGTGAATGAGTCCACCCAGTAGTCCGCGAAGGAAAATACGTTTTCTCAGTAGTCTACATTGTTTTTAGTTTCAAACTCAGTAAACATATCCAAACACTCCTTGCCACAGCACTGAGTGCGGGGTCATCCCTATGTTCCCCAGGTCCTATGTTCCCAGTTGCTTCCATGCAGCCGCACGGCAAGGCGCAGGTTGTTGCTGCTCCGTGCCCACACTTTGTGATGAGGGAAGGAGAGGGGGTGTCGCGAACTGAAGTTCTTTGAACAGAGGCGCAGTGCGGAGCCCAGTGCGATATAGTCACGTTTAATTGATTTAAATGATTTAATTGAGATACTTAAGTCTTGTATGTAACAGTAGCTGCTTGAGAAGACAGTGGCAATCAGCCTAATGACAATTGTATGTTTGCAGTCAACTTGACTGAAGAGTCTGACACACAGCAAAAGCACACACACAGGGATTAAGTAAAGCATTGACAGTCATGGCCGTATACAGCATTTTGAAATTACGAGGTCCTAAATGCGCACACAGCGCGCCGAAAATTTTTCAACATAAGAGATCTACTGAAATTTTTAATTCTTAAAAATGCAATGGTGGGAGCACATCATGACTTTTTTCTGATGGAAACACAGAAATTATACCCACTGAAAGTCAATGAGACACAGCTCCTCCTTCCTTCCTAATAGGCTACATAACTGAGCAATGCTGAATATTCAGCTGTATCTTTTTAGCACAGAATTCTTTAGGCTATTTATGATTTTGTGACAACAGTGTAACCTGCCACTGATTGTGTTTGGAAAAAAATATCATTTACTTCAGTGAATGATTTAAATGCTCCAATGATTTAGTCTACAATAATGTGCTCCCACCACAGATTACAGTTTTAAAAATTGTGTTCATTTCACAGGTTTCAATTCTCTGCAAATTATAGGTCTATATTATAATGTGTGATGACCTAGCAAGTTCAGCCTTTAACACTATAAAGACATACCTTGCCTAAATATAGGCGATATTTACACTGAAATTAAACCCTCTCAATCTCTAGCAAGTACGTTACCAATGATACCAATGGGTAGATCTGATTGTTTAGTTTTAATTAGATCAGATTTACCAAATAGGCTACCTCGATTGTAAGAGGTATCATGCCCATATAAAGCTTCCGAAAGACAATGAAGCAAAACCGGAGATATGTTTTGCGGCACTAACGCGCGCAAAGGGATTAATTAAGAATGTTTAACTTATTTTCGGCTCGAAAAATTAGGTGTCCTCTATTGTAGATACGGCCATGTTGACAGTCCTTAATGTCTTCACTGCTGGGAAAAAAGGCTGCTGCAGAAGTGCGCTGGTTTAAGCAGTGAATAACACAATTACAAAATACCAGCGGTCTATTCGGCACAAATTCCTAAGTTTCACCACATTATAAATCAAACAAGGTTAATATCTTACGAAAAACTCTACTGGAAACAACAAGTAGCCTAAACTTTGAGAAGTTGTAAGGATAAGGAAACGTCGGGTGGCCGCTGCAGAAAGCAGCCGCTTTAAAGAGTAGCCTGCAGCACAAAAACAAACAACCATGTCCCAAAAGTTGAATGCACTAATTTCTCCAAAATCAAAGTATATGGATATCATGTCTGATCGCGGTAGCCTAGGCTATAGATTGGCTACCAAACGAAAAGGACAAGTCAAGTATGAGAGATTTTGAGCAAAAGACGTCTCCAGATTGGCCTTGGAGTTGTGCGTAATTGGACATAAACTTTACCACTATATCTTACTTGCGGACCACTATAGTATGGTTGGTTAGAACATTTCAGAACAAATAAATAAAATATAATAGCCTATTCATTCAACTGTCCAATCTCAAGCAGGCTATCCAAATCTGCTTTCTGCATAATGCAGGCAACAGAGAGATGGTGCGAAATTCCGCAGGTTGTATAGGCTACCTACGAAATGTGCACTCGCAAGCATATCCCATGCAATTTCCGTGGTCATATACAAGGCGGGGAACATAGGACCCGTTTCTTACAGGACAAACTCTGTGTGATCGATTTTGTTTAATTACCAATTATGAGTTTTGAAACATATCGGAATTCACACAGAGTGTCACGTCAGTCTAACAAAAACAATGACAGACGGAGTTTTTAGGAAATAGACCGCAGTCTGGATTTATTCAATGGTTAATTAAATAAAAGCATTAGCAGAGAGTGGGGTAGGGGATGCGTGCGTGGCAGTTGCACGGGCAACCAAGGTTCGCATTCCCTAAATTGCGACAATTATCTATCAGCCGTGGATGTGTTTTTTTTTTGTGTGTGTGCAAATTAACATCAAACTGCTTCAGTCTAAAAACGTTCCTACTACAAAACCCATCACAAATTAGCATTCAAAATGAGGAGGAGACACACAATATGCCCACACGCATTCACTCACACACAGAGGAGCAGAACAGCTCAACACTGACAAGTAGCGTCAATATTTTGGTCATTAATTACTAGCCCCCTTACAAGCCATTCATGCATCTCTACATGTGTATTTTCGGACTAATGGGATGTCGGAACAATGGGCTTCTTTTTTTCGGACTAATGGTATGTCTGACTAATGGGATCTCTCCTCAATGGCTCATTTTCGGACTAATGGGATGTCGGACTAATGGGATGTCGGATTTATGATACGGAACCAGTGCTGACAAGGCTGTTGACAATTTCATTGGTATAGCAAAGTATGTTACATGAGTTAAGTCCTAGTCTATATTTAGGATCAGCTACATTTCATAATAGTACATTTCATATGACAAACTATAAAAATAAAAACAAAATATTAAAATTGAAAGATATTCAGGTAAGGTATAAGAAGGTCATGGGCAAGACGGGCTTAAGTGCACCTCCCATCAAGCCCTTAAAACGGTGGTCTGATAAGGTTGGATATATACAGTGCTTAAATATTTCTTACCCTTTCTTCAGACATCCCCTAAAGCCCCTCTCTCAGAGTACAGGAATGAGAGAAGAGGGGGAGGGACAAACGTCTATTGGGTTTGATAGACAAATCATATGCTTATGATTTTTTTAATATTGTTTTTCTGGCCTATTCGTTCCACAGGTGATTAACAAATTTTAGTGTAGTGTATGTCGACAATAGCCATGTTGTGTATGGTGTAAATTGAGGTCATTTTAAGCAATATAAAAAATATATTCCAGGAAGGCATCACATAACCCACCTTTAGCATAGGCGGGAACTCTAGACATACAGTACCCTAGTGATAGTAAATTTATTTCCTCAGTACATACGTTTAGCTATCAGCCATAGGGAACCACTGTATTCAGACATTGTCTGTGTCTATCCAATTATGTGGACAGGGAGTTGGGCTTAGCGTTGTTTGAATCGGCTTGATCGTTGCTTGGATTGGTCATATTTATAGCCATACAAAACGCCTTCTATGGCTCTGGCATAGTGCTATCCTATTGCATGCAGTTTGAAAGCTCATGGCCAGACAATACATTTTATGAATAGTCAGGCTTGTCAGGCTACAAGAGGTATTTTGATCTGTCTGTTAATTCTGCCTTATGTTAGTTGGAATGATATGAAATTGACCACGCTGAGATGCATAACATAAGACCTCATAGCTCACTGGTAGATCCTGACACCAGGTCAGTCAGCCTGAAGCAGCCAGATTTCAGTCGAGGCCCCAGCCATGCTCTGCCTGCAAACCAGTCTCAGAGAATCTAAGATCCAAGTTACTTTGGTGCCAGTCAGCGACTCAAATTGTCAATGGAAAGCCAGACCATTATTAACCTAATTTGCCAGGTTATTAGCTTTGGAGCTAGACTGTATACTGCAATATTCAGTCCTTCTGTATCACCAGGGGTAACCAATTTTGAGCTATGCAGTTGGCAATCAAACCATTCTCCTGGCAGGGATATGACTCCTGTCACATTCCCTAGTAGCCCTGCTATACTGTTAAGCGACCTTGAGCATCATGAAAGGCACTATATAAAATGAAGTTGTTGTTATTATTATTACTATTATTATCATTATTATTATTATTATTATCATACAGCACTAGGGTGTCCACAGCCCAAAGCCCAAGCCTATCAGGTATTCAGCACTAGGGTTTCTACTGCCCAAAGCCCCGCCTATCAGTTATTCAGCACTAGGGTATCCACTACCCAAATCCCAGCCTATCAGCTGTCCAGCACTAGTGTGTCCAAAACCCAAGCCAATGAGCTATGTAGCACTAGAGTGTTCACTGCCCAGAGCCCAAGTCCATAAGCTATCCAGCACTAGGGTGTCCACTGTCCAAAGCCAAGGCTATCAGCTATTCAGGACTAGGGTGTCCACTACCCAAAGCCAAACCCATCACCTATCCAGCAATAGAGTGTCCGCTGCCCAGAGCAGAAGTTAATAAGCTATCCAGCACTAGGGTGTCCACTGTCCAAAGCCCAAGCCTATCAGCAAGAAAGCACTAGGGTTTCTACTGCCCAAAACTCAAGCCTATCAGCTATCCCTGGCACTAGGGTTTCCATCACCCAAAGCCCAAGCAGCTATCCAGCACACTGCCCAAAACCCAAGCCTATCAGATGGCAGGGACTAGGGTTCCCACTGCCCAAAGGCCAATCAGTTAGCCAGCAGTAGGGTGTCCACTACAAAGCCCAGGCCAAGCAGCTATCCAGCACTAAGGTGTCCACCGCCAAAGCCCAAGTCTATGAGCTATGCCCAGCGCAAGGCTGTCCACTGCCTAAAGCCCAGGCCTGTCAGTCATCCAGCACTATAGGGTGTCCAGTGTCCAAAGGCCAAATCTATCAGCTATCCCCAGCACAAGGGTGCCCACTGCACAAAGCCCAGGCCTATCGGTTATCTAGCACTATAGGGTGTCCACTGCCGAAAGCCCAAGTCTATCAGCTATCCCCAGCACCAGGGTGTCCACTGCCGAAATTCTAACCCAGCACCTCGTCTACTTTGGAGACCAATGCTGAGTGGTCAACAGAGGATGAGTGGATGTCTGAAGGTGACTGAGTGTGACTGGTCATTGAAAAGAGTGGCAGACTGATGACCATGGCAGATGGTGGATCAAGGGCCAGGAGATGTGGGCCATAAATGTGGAGAAAAGGCCTATGTGATGTACAGTACACAGTGCATACAAAGTAGCCTACTGCATTTTTACAGACATGCAATATTTTATGCACAAATATTAAAGTAGTCTAGTAATGGACTGATGTAATTAGGTGGTTTTAAATCCAACTTGCAATGCTTTAGTCAGGTAGAACTTTGTGGAATGTGGGCGTAAGTGTGACATAAGGTACAAATGCAATTTTTTTGCAAAAATTGATAGGTAAGAGGGTGTCCTTTCAGAATCTGACGGGTGCCGCTCCGGCACCCTTGAGCATTTTCTTTAAAATGACATCATCTGCCACGCCCCTTTTTGACCATAGAAAATCGTCTAAATATACATTAAGATATAAACCCATCATGTATGGCATCAAATTAAAGCTCATCTCATGCAGGAATCAGCTTTGACCATCAAAAAGGTGAAAAAAGTAGTTCAGGTCCCTCCAGAGGTCAAAATACCATTTGCAAAGTGACCTTTAAGGTCAGATTACGTTCCTTTTTGGCTAGTGACAAACCATCAAAAAGTGCTTTAGTTTTCAAAATACCCCTACCCCTGGTAGAACTAAACCCAACCATGTTTTTCTTCATCTTTAAGGTCTCCTATATATGAAATGTATTCTTGGACAAAAATATGTTGCTGCAAAGACGGTTAAATTCAAAGATATTGTCATACACACCATAACTAACAAAAAAAAAAAAAAATGAACCCCTGCCGAATGGGACTTAAGAAATACTGATACAGAATCTTAATACAAGCTCTGAGACCTTTGAAACTTGGCATGTTTGTAGCCAAGAAGTTGCTGTACCTCTGTGTGGACTGTGTGTGTGAATATCTTGAAGTATGCCATGTGCACAGACCTAACACATACCTAACATAGGCGGATATGGAAAAAAATGTATTTCAGAATTTTGTGTTTGCTTTGTCGGGGAACGTCATAAAAACTTATGGTATGGCTTGTTAGAAAGGTGAGCTTGTGCTGAATCCATCATCCATTATTACCCAATATGTCAATATAACATGCACAATCAGGGTGCTACCTTCATCAATGTATGGGGTGTCCTAAATTAAAGAAAATTATGCATTGACATAATTAGGTTTCCAGTCCAAAGTAGGCCTGCATGGTTAGTGCTGACTAGACTTTTGACAATTTCAATGGTACAGCAAAGTAAGTTACATTAGGTAAGTACTAGTCTATACTAGTCTATATTTAGAATCACTTTCATTTCATAATAATATATCTCATATGACAAAGTATGGAATCTTTCAAATTGCCGCATCCAATAGAAGAGTGCTATAACCGGCTATGACCAAAGCCAGAAAGCTCTTTGTACGGCTCAACCGATACCACCAATTTCTGATACAATGGTTCCCTATGGCCTATGATAACTAGACGTAGCTATTTAGCAAATCAATTTGCTACAGCAAGGGTAAGTCTAGAGTACTGAGTCCATGGTCAGCACTAAGAAGAATGTTCACATATTGGCAAAGTAAATTACAGCACAGTAAAGTACTGCTTTGCATTTAGGATATATTCATAAATGGTAAATATCATATGACACCTTTTATGATTACGATGAACAGGGGTTGTCAAGTATGGGGGTAGGGGGCTGGTATAGTATGGTATCCATCCAACTTTTTCACATCTCATAAAAGAGAGAGAAGAATCTGCTTTCTTTTTGATCCCAACGAGTACCTGACCCTGGAACTGAAGCAATCACCTTTTCATCTCCTTTTTCATATTTCATGTTTGCATTAAATATAAAACACCTCTTAGGCAAATTAGATCATATTTGCATTAGAGGGCAGATCTGAATTTGCAGATGTTTCCATCTATAGAAATTGTTATTCACATAACTGAAACATGCATTACAAGTTGTATGCAAACCCACCTAATCAGTCCATTACTTGAATTCCATACTTTAATACTTGTTTGAGCATGAAATATTGCATGTCTTTGGCTACTTTGATGCATGCACTTTGTACATCACATAGGTCTTTTCTCCACATTTATGGCCCACACATCCTGGCCCTTGATCCACCATCTACCACTCATCATCATTCTGTCACTCTTTTCAATGACCAGTTACACTCAGTCACCTTCAGACATCCACTCATCCTCCACTCACCATTGGTCTCCAAAGTAGATGAGGTGCTGGCTTAGACACTCTCATGCTGGGGATAGCTGATAGACTTGGGCTTTTGGCAGTGGACACCCTATAGTGCTAGATAACTGACAGGCCTGGGCTTTGGGCAGTGGACAGCCTTGTGCTGGGTATAGCTGATAGACTTGGCCTTTGGCAGTGGACACCTTAGTGCTGGATAGCTGACAGACCTGGGCTTTGGGCAGTGGACACCCTAGTGCTGGATAGCTGCTTGGCCTTTGGGCAGTGGTAACCCTAGTCCCTGCTAGCTGATAGGCTTGAGCTTTGGGCAGTGGACACCCTTGTGCTGGAAATGCTGGATAGCTGCTTGGGCTTTGGGTAGTGGAAACCCTAGTGTTGGATAACTGATAGGCTTGGGCTTTGGGGTATGGACATCCTAGTGCTGGATAGCTTATGGAGTTGGAGTCTGGGCATCTGACACCCTAGCGCTGGATAGCTCATTGGCTTATGCTTTGGGCAGTGGACAACCTATTGCTTGATAGCTGATGGGCTGGGCTTTGGGCAGTGGACACCCTAGTGCAGGATAGTTGATAGGCTGGGATTTGGGCAGTGGAAACCCTAGTGCTGGATAGTTTATAGGCTGGAATTGGGGCTGAAAAAACCCTTGTGCTGGATAACTGATGGGCTTGGGCTTTGGACACCCTAGTGCTGTATAGCTGGGCTACTTGGGAATATGACAAGAGTCATATCCCTGCCAGGAGAATGGTTTGATTGCTAATTGCATAGCTCAAAAATTGGTTACCCATGGTAAGACAGAAGGACAGAATATTGCAGTATACAGTCTAGCTCTAAAACTAATAACCTGGCAAATCAGGTTAGTGGTGGTCTGGCTTGTCATTGACAATGAGTCACTGACTGGCAGCAAAGTAATTTGGACTTTAAACTTTATGAGACAAATAGCCTCTCAATGTGGTCAATTTCATATCTTCTCCTATCAACATAAGGCAGGATTAACAGACAGATCGAAATGCCTCTTGGTGCCTGACTATACATAAAATGTATTGTCTGGCCATGAGCTTGCAATAGCCTCTGCATGCAATAGGATAGCGCTATGATAGAGCCACTTTCTATAGCTTTAAATATGACCAATCCAAGCAATGAATAAGTCGATTCAAACAACACTAAGCCCACCTAACAACTCCCTGTGGATATGATTGGATAGACACTGAATAGTATAGATATAGAACTGAACAGTCTGAATACAGTCATTCCCTATGGCTGAGGACGCTGGTAAGGTCATTGGGGTGAGTCAAACCCAGCTGTGTGAATAGCTAGGGTTATGGTCATCATGTCAGGAAGGCACTGTCAATCCTAACCACCCCCTCTGTAGGGAGTTTGTGTTCCTACCTTTAAGGAGAAGGTAAAGGGTCCCTACATCCAGGACCAAAATATCTAAACTCCTTCGTCTGCACTGCTGTTGGCTTACTAGTAAGCACAGATGACTGGGTGGGTGGGGGGATTCTACTCTGTTCTTTTGTGTTTTATATTGGTCATTGTCTTCGTGTTGGTCATTTGAAATTGCTGAGGTCTGAGGATACTGATGACAGTGAGGGAAAAATGTCTGCTTGAATTAATGCTTTTTGGAGGAGACATTTACTATTTGTGATGTGTACAAGGCCAGCCTGACATGTTCTGTAGTTTTTTCAGAATCTGTGAGAGAGTTCTACTTTGTTCCGTGTAACTTTGTCTATTTGATTAATTGTTGAGGGTTGATAGATTTTTTAGTTCAGCCTAACATTTCAGCGGTGTGACCTTACCAGCCTTTACAGTTCTTATGTTCTCTGGAGGGACTTGAAATATTTTTTATCATTTTTGATTGACAGCATTGAATTCTGTTTGAGAAGAGCTTTCATTTGATACCATACATGATGGGTTTATACTGTAATGTGCATATAGTTATTTTTTTTATGGTAACAAAAAGCGGGCATGGCAGTTTATGTCATTTAAAAAAAAAATGCTCAAGGGTGCCGGAGCGGCACCCGTCAGATTCTGAGTCTACACCTCCTAAACTATCAATTTATGTAAAAAAATTGCATTTGTACCTTATGTCACACCTATCCTGGGGTTCTACCTGACTACTTGTTTAAGCTATGTGAATAACAATTTCTATGGATGGAAACACTATAACTATTTCTATGGATGGATCTGCCCTCTGATGCGAATAGAATCTAATTTGCTTAAGTGGTGTTTGATATTTAATGCAAACATGAAATGTGGATGGAAGTTGGATGGAAAATTGCTTATTGTCATACTATAGACCTACCATACTATTCCACACCCCTGCCCCCATACTTGATGACCCCTGTTTTATAATAAAAGGCGTTATATGATATCATTTATGAACGTATCCTAAATGCAGAGCTGGTGGGCTTAGTGTTGTTTGGTCAGATTGGTTGTAGCTAGAGCCATACAAAGAGCTTTCTGGCTTTGGTCATAGCCGGTCATAGCACTTTCCTATTGAATGTGGCATTTTGAAAGATTCCGGCTCTAGGCTCTATCCATCATGGTCAGACTATACATTCTATGTTGTATTCTGGCTTGTTTGGCTATTGTCAGATCAAAATGGTTTGATTGGGAGGTGTAAGCATGTCCTGCTCACGATCTAATGTCTTTGAATTTCAATTTTTGTCTCCATATTTTGTCATATGAAATATATTATTATGAAATGTAGCTGATCCTAAATATAGCACTGACCATGGACTTTGGACTGGAGACCTATTTATATCAATACATCATTTTCCTTAATTTGGGACGCCTCATACATTGAGGAAGGCAACACCCTGATTGTACATGGTACATTTACATATTGGGTATTGCTGGATTCAGCGCGACCTCACCTTTCCAACAGGTCATACCATGTGTTTCTATGACATTCCCTGCCAAAGCAAACACAAACTAAACAAAAACATTCTGCAAAGGTGTCCAATTTTTTCCATGTCCGCCTATTTTAGGTTTGTGTTCTTAGGGCTCTAAACATGGCATACTTCAAGATATTCACACACAGGTTTTTCTAGAAGGTATGGCAACCTCCTGGCTACATACATGCCAACTTTCAAAGGTCTCAGAGCTTGTATTAAGATTCTGTATCAGTTTATATGTCTTAAGTCCCATTCGGCAAGGGTCCATTTTTGGTCTTTTTTTAGCTATGGGGTGTATGACAATATCTATGAATTTAACCATCTTTGCAGCAAAATATTTTTGTCCAAGAATCCATTTCATATATGGGAGACCTTAAAGATGATGAAAAACATGGTTGGGTTTTGTTCTACCACGGGTAGGGGTATCTTGAAAACTAAAGCACTTTTTGATGATTTGTCACTAGACTAAATGCTGTTGCACATGAACACTTCTGATTTTAATATTCAAGGTGCTTCATGTTTACTATGAAAAGTGCAGAATCTGTTGTAATCAGAGGGAGTTTTGCAGATGTAACAGGATGATATAGGGAAAGGTCGAGGGATGATCCCTGTAGCCTGACTACGCCACCCTGAGGCCTAATGCCTCAGGGAACCTTTAGGAGGTTGTGACACCGAGTAACAAGACCACTTCACAGGTTCAAATACACCAAGGAGACATGAATTCCAAATAAAAAGATAATATAGATTTATTAACAAAAGACAACATAAGGCAGTGGGGTTCTGGGGGTGGCAGCTATGTGGGAATACATTTCAGTTCACGCCAATTGCATGCATACATTGTGAACACTTCACACCAAAAGGCCACACAAGGCTATAAGCAATACACGGAAAACACCACACGTGTTACATACTAGCTGCCCCCAAGATCCACCCCCTAAACTAAAGGACAAGAAATAAGTCAAAACAAAAAGGACAAGAAATAAGAGACAAAAACAAGCAAACAAACATCAAACTCCAAAGAAACAAACCAGACAAGACAGCAGCTCGACCCTTTAACCATTTTAGCAGGTGACACCCTGAGAGACAGGAAACATACAGTTTAAACACAACATAACAGAACATCATAAAATAAGACAAATATTGTACACTACGACATACCTGCATCATGAGCAACAGAAACATAAAAAGGAGCCAAGACTGTCAAGCTCCGGTACGTAGGCCTTGGTCCTACCTAGAGTGCTACGATACTACCAGCAAGCTAGCTCTTTAAGTAGGCCAGCAAACACACAGGCAGCAAAATTGAATGATTACTGGCAGACTGGCTAATGAGGGGGAGGGGCTACTAGACAGAGAAGGTCTACCTGCTACACAGAGATATAGGATAACATGTAGTGACGCTTCTTATGAATATTAATGACTGAACGGCAGAGTGCATTAAAACCGCTATAGGGATATAATTGGCACTGAAATGGAGCCTCGAAATCCACGTTGTCATTCGGTGTGGTTACTACCGTCTGTGCTGGCGCCGGTGCCATAGTTGTACCGCATTTCAGTACCCAACCCTACTTGAGTATGGCTGTACTGCAAGTAGCCTAATTGGTACAATGTCAGATGACAAATTAGGCTATTTAATGACTTTAGAACCCAATAGCCTTGGGGCAAAGGTTTCTTTTTTGTATTATTGATATTGCTGTTTAAAACCTCAAAATTAAGTTTTATCCCACTACCTGATTAATTGTTGAAATAATCGACAGAATAGGCTACTCAACTCCAAAAATATATGATGGCATTAACTAGCCTACCTCATTTATTTGTTCAGTGAATAAAATAAGGCTGTGGCAGGTTTTGGCCGCCATCGGGCGACGCCCCCTCCCCCTCCCCCTGGTCAATCTCACTCCTTTTTGACCATACCTCTGTTTGCATCCCTGCTACAGAATACCACAGCTGCCCTGGGACATACTGTACTTGTCCGTTTCTCACACACACACACACACACACACACACACACACACACTCCAGAATATCACAGTTGCCCTACAGCCTTTAACTCCTGCCTCGTTACTCTACCTGTAAGAGTCCTGTGTTTAAACTGCAGGTCTTTAACTCTGACTCTACTCTACCTTTATGAGTCCTGTGTTTAAACTGCAGTATTTAACTCCTCTGTGTTACTCTACCTTTATGAGTCCTGTGTTTAAACTGCAGTATTTAACTCCTCTGTGTTACTCTACCTTTATGAGTCCTGTGTTTAAACTGCAGGTCTTTAACTCTGACTCTACTCTACCTTTATGAGTCCTGTGTTTAAACTGCAGTATTTAGCTCTGTGTTACTCTACCTTTATGAGTGCTGTGTTTAAACTGCAGTATTTAACTCCTCTGTGTTTAAACTGCAGGTCCTGGCTTTTAACTGCTCTGTGTTTAAACTGCAGGTCCTTGCCTTTAACTGCTCTGCCTCAATACTCTACCTCATGGCTGCAGCTGTGGAAGCATCGCTGGTGGGTCGTGGGATCAAAGGTCATCACAACTATAACAGCTGGGCTGCATCCACGGTGAGCGTGATCCTAACCCTAACCTTTATCCATGGTGAGCGTGACAATCTACAATCACAGGGTAATAATGGGCTGCTTCCACGGTGAGTGTAACCCTAACCCTTTATCCACGGTGAGCGTGACAATCTACAATCACAGGGTAATAATGGGCTGCTTCCACGGTGAGTGTAACCCTAACCCTTTATGCACGGTGAGTGTGACAATCTAGAATCACAGGGTAATAATGGACTGTATCTACAAGGACCTATTCTCTTGCCCGGTCACCAGCAAAAACAGAGACGTTCGATATAATGACAGCCATGAAGCAGCTGCGTAATAGAGTAGAATTGAGACTTAAAACTATTACATATTCAAACAAATACGCATAAAAAGAAAATGACGTCAGTGTGAGAGTTGTTTGTGTGTAACTAGGAGTTTAACAATCAGACATTTCATTGTTTTGCAGTTTCCAGGTAACAAACAAAAGTCACTTTTGACAATTAGTCTACCATAGTTTAGCTGCTGCCTGTATGAAAAGCTTAACTTAAAGTTGTATTTAGCTACTCTTTTAAAGTCAAATTTCATAGAATTGTCGCGTTATTCTGGAAGTAGTACATGAAAAAGGCTATTAAGGAAAAACCCCTAATTCTCTAGCTCCATCTAAACCCTGTAATTGTGGTTGCAAAAATCCAGTGCTCCCTGTAGCCTTTCACCAATCAGGTTCGGAAGGAGGGATAACTGCCTGTCAATCACAGCTGTGAGCAAGCCGCTGACAACAGCAAGGGAGGGGTTTGAGAGGCCGTTGAGGAGCGTAGTAGAGACTGGGGGAGGGACCATCAAGGTGTATAATTTTTTAACTTTTTCAAAATCTCGGAATTACGTAGACTTGCTGAATATAGCTTTAAATCATTGACTGCCAGCCGTTTTCAGAATAGAGAGTTCCATACTGCCAGAGGTTTTGGGGAATTTTGACTGTTTTTTAAAGAGCCACAGAATATTATGTGTTACGACTACATAAACAATGAAACTACCACAAGAAAGAGCAGACTCTCTTCTTTCACCAGAAAAAAAAGTTCGTTTCTACCCCTTTCCATTGCTTAGAAATCAGCAGGCGAACATAAGCTACTTTCTCCAAACTTCCCGTTTCTCACCAAAAAAGGAAGAAAATTAGCGTTTTGTTTGACAACGTTAGTGTCTTGGATGCGCGTATTTTTCGGTCTGTTAGCACGTCAAACATCGGGAAAATGTCTTCCTTTGATAAGACCACAAAAACAACAGTAACAGGGGGCTTTTGGTAATAAAATACATTGTTGTAACAAGGTAAATATATGCTATTACAGGCTGTGACAGCGATAACTCTGTGATCAACACCCGGCTCGCAAATTCTTACCTGACCCGGAACTGTGAGCTCGTTGGGCACTGAAACAAGTCACAACTGCTATTTCCGTTTGCCCAAGGTTGATCTCCTTCATCTCCCACGATCGGAACACTACTCGAACTACTATGGCAGTGACACATACTCTGATCGAGTGTGAACTGCCTAAATTTCTCCGATTTACGTCTGCACTTTGCTAACAGCATATTTAGCCATGTCATTAGCTTTCTCTACTTCTCCCTTGGCCATACCTATGAATCTATGCTCATCTCACATCCAAAGTGACACACTGCCACCCTCAGGATCAATTTGGAACAACAATTTTCAACGGAGAATTCTGATATTTACAGACAAGGTTCCCTAGGTCTTTCTGCAGCCCGCCCCATTAAAAAACGCAGTTGACGTCTAAAGACGTCATTGGCAGTGAACGGTAGTATTTCAGTTGACGTCTAAAGACGTCATTGGCAGTCAATGAGTTAAAGTATCTATCTATCCATCTATCTATCTATAGTGTTTCCCAAAAGCTTTAAGATGATATTGTGTCAACAACACATGAATGAAACCTTAAAGTAGAAGTCCGGAGTAAGTTTAAGCATAGCCCTGCTGCACGAGCCTTGTGTGTGTGTGTGTGTGTGTGTGTGTCAGTGATCTTAAAGTAGAAGTCCGGAGTAAGTTTAAGCATAGCCCTGCTGCACGAGCCTTCTAGCCTCTAATATACAGTGTTGGGGAGTAACGGAATACATGTATTCGGAATACTGTATTCAGAATACAAATTATGAGTAACTGTATTCAGTTACAGTTACAGCTTAAATGGGTGGTATTTAAAATACATTTACTTTGTAAAAATCAAGGGATTACTCAGCGGTATTTTACAGTGTCTTGTGTTTAGCCATCCCCTCTCTAATTTGGGCAATTCCCTGCATTGTCGAAACTAAGTCAAACAAAGCGCAATAATAGCTATTAAACATCCTCCTAACGATGACGTCAGTAACACAACTGCGCCTAGCAAATGAAATGCACCCCACTCTGCGGCAAGACAGATAGCCTATGCCTGTTACATATAAACATAAGCAAATAGGCCTAGGATTAAATAATAAAGCTGACACAATTAGAAATAAAATTAGCTAAATAACATTTACGCATTCTGTCCATAGACTGAAAATGTATGTTTATAGAAATCTCCACTTTGCCTGGAGTTTTTGAAAGTAGCCCATTTCAGTGGCTGAAACCTCCAAATGCAGTTCACGTTTGGGAAAATGCTTTTTGGTTTTGCTAGGTCCTGTTAATGCAGAATGAAACAAACTTTAAGATCATCTAATTAATAAAAAAAAAAAGTGTTATGTTTCCTGATCTCAAAATCTGAAGCCAGCTAGTGGCCGAGGCCATACTGCCCATGTTGCCCTTTAGGATAACTCGTCCTTGCTTATGTTAACAAACCCTGATATCTCATCTACTGCAAACAAACGTATGTATTGGAGACTGGGGCTGAACAGCCAATTTGTTGATAAAAACAAACGAGAATTTGCAGGATGTGATTGCTACATTCATGTAGTTGTAAAAAGGCATAACATTAAAAGTAATCCAAAGTATTCAGAATACGTTACTCATATTGAGTAACGTAACGGAATACGTTACAAAATACATTTTGGGGCATGTATTCTGCAATCTGTAACGAAATACATTTTAAAAGTAACCCTCCCAACACTGCTAATATATTTCGCATGAAATGAAAGAATTTCGAACAGCATAGACCTAACGTGAACACAAAACACTTTACATCGAGTCAATGTAACCTCAGATCTTACTTTCGGTTTTGAATAGTCAGGTTCCATTGATTCAGTGTAAAGTGACTTCACTTCTGCGTTCGCGTTCGGTCTGTGCTGTACCAAATTATTTTGTTCCACTCGCTAACTAGTGCATTTAACAAGCTCTTTCAACAGGGCTATGCTTAAATTCACTCCGGTGCTTTCATTTAAGTTTCCCAAAACCATAGCGTTTCCCAAAAGCATAGTTGCTGACTAAGTTGCTAACTGGATGTTAACTGGTTAGCAACTATGGCTTTAGGAGATGGATGCCTGTCTCACAGTAACATAGAGGTTGTGTAAATAATCGTTTAGCGGTGGGATTAAATAAAGTAGCTAGATATAAGTGCTCCTGCTGTTACAACTATGAGCTAAGATACTGTAGGCTAGGCTAAATTATTTCAGAGAATCACCTTCTGTGTTAACCACGTGTCTGTAGCCCTTCACCAAATCAGCCTCCCTAGATGACTCTTAGCTAGCGTTCCTATCCAAAATACACAGGTTCAAATCTGTAATCTCGATTGTCAAAATCAATTTTAAAACCCTTATCCTCCCATGCATATCACTTTAAAGGGGCGGTTCAGAATTTTCGATGTTAAACCTCATTTCCAAGTAAGCCTGAGTGATATCTGTCATTGGAGACCGTTTTCAACTAATTTCATCCAGTCCTTCTATCAACTGAGTTCGCTGGTGCTAGGCTAACGCAAGTGAGTGGACAGTGCTAGCCTGGCAATAAAAACAGTCTTACCCACTCTGCAGTCTCCCTTAGGCAAGTGAATTAATATGCCAGGCCATCAATGTGTACGTCCAAGCTGATACAATCATCTCTGAAGTACAACTACCCTTGAAAAGTGTTATATTTTGCCTACATTGTTCCCTGTTTGTCGCAAGGTGTGCAAGGCAGCGGATTGATATTACCTCGGCTACCTAGCCTTGACGTTAGGTTTTGCCTTATCCCACTAACGTTAGGCTCTGTCTATCGTCATATTAGTTAAACAACTAACCTGAGCAAGGTAATATTCCGCTGCTGCTGAGAAAGTAGTCCCTCAAAATGTAATGTTATCATGGCGATTCAAGGGTAGTTTTTCTTTTACAATGTTTTTTTAATCAACACCGATGACCTGGCATATTAATGTATTTGCCTAAAGGAGACTGCAGAGTGGGTAAGACTGTTTTTATTGCCAGGCTAGCACTGTCCACTCACTTGCGTTAGCCTAGCACCAGCGAACTCAGCTGATAGAAGGACTGGATGAAATGAGTTGAAAACGGTCTCCAATGACAGATCAGGGTATCTGCACATTTTTCAAGTACCTGCTGTCATTCATGCACAATAATCTTTGATATATGATCTCACGTGCTTTCATCTTTGTCTTGAGCTCGTTCTCTGTTACGATCCCGTTGACGTTAACGTAAGCTACTGACTGAACTGAAGTTTGCCTCGACTCATCAAACAGAGTTAAAAGCCCGCCCATAATGAAAGCGGATTGGTTTACTCAGCAGATGAGCAGGCACGCACACACACACCGTTCCGTCAGGCACCGCTTCTCTCTCTGCCCCTCTCGCTCACTCTCTATGCGCGCATATTAAGATGCGCGATGTAGAGGTAAATGTTTCACGTGCATGATCTGGCTTGCTAGCTCTAGATTCCGGGAGATTCAATTCACTGCCACCAAAAGGTACGCTGGTCACTTTTTAAATTACGGTCAAAAATAACCGGATGGAGGTTTCATTCGTTCGGTCAAATAAATTTAATACCTTCTTCTGGAAAATTCCAGTCATTCCGAGCAATTTAAGACATTTTTAGGCCTTAAAAACCGATTATTGTATTTAAGACTTTTTAAGGACCCGCGGGGATCCTGCAGATACTGTATCACTCAGGCTTACTTGGAAATGAGGTTTAACATCGAAAATTCTGAACCACCCCTTTAAACCCATATCTCTGTTGATGCAGAGAACGTTGATATTTTAAAACTTTTGGAAGGCATAGCCAAGAAGGCCGTTTCCGAAATGAGCAGCCTGAAGGAGGCTAGCTTACGATGACTCTGTGTAGCTCTGTTTAATTGATGTTTAATGCATTTGATTAACCACACCTGTATATCTGTGTAGCTCTGTTTAATTGATGTTTAATGCATTTGTTTAACCACACCTGTATATCCTCCTGAGACCCAGAGGGGGAAATGTTCTGATAAGAAGTCTTTTTTAAGATGATATATATGTTTGTTCAAAGAAATATGTTGCAGCAAAAAAAATTCAACAATGTTTTTCTTTCATGTTTTATGGCATGTCCCTTGCAGTGGACATCTGGACTTCCTTAGTGTCATAATTATGACTGTGCAGTGTGACGGAGCTAACGTCCATCACCGGCAAAATACGGACACAACAACTTTTATACAGTTTACTTGTTTATTGATTATTGAACTCTGTGTGCGTGTGCGTGTGCGCTTGCGTTGTATCTATTGTTCTCCGAAGTCGCGGGAGACAGCGCTTCATTGAATGGCAGCGGTATCTGTGAAATGGCAAAACAGAAACTTTAGTGACTTGTGCTCAGCGTGGCCAACTGGGTATAAGCTACGTGCTAATGGACATTCATGTTTTAAATCTCACTCACAATGTTACAGTGTTAAAAACCTAAAGACTGTTGCAAACAAACTTACCAAGACAAGCGGCCTTCTCGCAGCCCGTTCGCTGAGTGAATGGAGAACCCGAGTACTGCGAGCAATGGGTATTTCCCTGCTTTGCTTGCGTAACGTGACGTCATCCATACCATTACACGCACAGACAGAGGGGGGTTTTCCGTGGGGAAATGTAAAACTGTATTTTGTATTTATGCGGGATATGTGCAATATTGTATTGATGAAATAATGAATAGTGTTATTTATTGACATTGTTGATTGTATTGATTAATGGAAAAATGGATAAAAAACAGAAATGGTATTTTTGGGGTTAAATGGATTAGGCCAGGTCAGTGAAAAGGCCTGGGCTTAACATGGCTCTTCAGTCTTGCTCAGGGTGAGCTACTGAGAGCACCTTAGACTCAGCCTTTATTATAATGGCACATTTGATTTGCGTTTTGTTGAATTTGACATTCTGATTGATAATTGATTGTTTGCTTACAAAGCATTTTGTTTTGTTTTTCCTATTTTGGAGTTAATTAATAATTGAATTTATTTGAAGTTTTTTTTCTTTATTTTTTTTTCTTCATTCTTTTTGGCTGAGTGAAAAATAAACGAGGAAACCTCCTCATTTAGCCCTCATTTTGAATACATCTCTGCTCTTTCTACGACCGCTCGGTCAGCCGACTCACAATTGGTGTCAGAAGAAAAAAGGAACAGCTTCCGCAGAGGACGGCTAAAGATGAGTAGAAGAGCCCAGACCAGACAGGAGACGCAACAGCTAACAGAAAACCAGAATGAGGAGGATGACCAGGAAGAGGAAGATGAAGTTCAAGAAGTGGAAAACCAGCAGGTAGCGTCATCAGGCAACTCAGCTGACGCCGCAGTGGCGGAACTGGCGGGCCTGGTGAAGAGTCTGCTCCAAGCACAGGTTTCCCGGGATGAGAAGTTGGACCAAGAGATGGCACGCCAGGACCAGCGCTGGAGAAGTATGCAACACCAGTTCCAGCTACTCCAAGGCCAGGTGGGAGACATCCGAGAGGGCAGCGAGGCAGGCAGGTCCAGGACTGCCTCACCCCAACCACCAGCAGAGGGGAGTTTTGTGGCTGGCATAAAGGAGCCGAAGCTGCACCCGCTTACCAAGGATGATGATGTGGAGCACTTCCTGACAACATTTGAGAGGATGGCGGCAGTGTGCCAGTGGCCCGAGGCAACATGGTCCATCAGGTTGGTGCCTTTGCTGACAGGTAAAGCACGCAGCGCTTTTGTGGCTATGGACAGTGGAGACACAGAAGACTACAAAAAGGTAAAGGAAGCAATTTTAAAGAAATATGACATAAATGCTGAAACTTACCGTCAGAGATTCCGGTCCACGGATATTTTGCCAGGAGAGTCCCCAAGAGAGCTGTATGTGCGCCTAAAAGAACTGTATAACAAATGGATTAAACCTGAACAGAGCACAGTACAGCAGATAACAGAAATGGTCATCATGGAGCAGTTCATGAGAATGGTGAGCGTGGAGATGCAAGTCTGGCTCAAAGAACATGACCCCAAGACGGCAGAGGAGGCCGCCAGACTGGCTGAAGTCTACCTGACAGCCCGACAAGGTCCCAGAGGTGCCAACTTCAGCCGTTGGAAGCCAGAACCAAGAAGTAGGCCTTATGGAGGTGGTGAGACCCAAACTTTTAAGCAGAGCAGGCCTAATACATTCCGGCAACCTGACAGACCTAGAGAAGATCTTCAGTGCTACGGTTGTGGAGGAAGAGGACACACAAAGCCATACTGTAAAGCCAAGAAGACCCAGCAGTCAGCCCTGTGTTGTGTGCCTCGTCCGAACATCCTGCCGACTGCAAGCAACGCTGAAGATGCCGCTGACAGCCTGGAGCCAGTGTTGGTGAACGGCCAAGCAACGAAGGCCCTGGTGGACACAGGCAGCACACAAACCTTGGTGCTCGAGAGCCTAGTTCCTGAAGATGACCTCATCAATCAGGCCAAAGTCAAGGTATGCTGTGTACATGGCGACGTCCGTGAATACCCCACCACTGAAGTGTACCTGACTGTCAGAGGCCAGACATTTTTGATGGTGGTAGCAGTGACCCCTCATCTGCCGCATGATGTTGTTCTTGGGCGAGACCTTCCCATCCTGTGTGACCTGCTACCTCAAACACAAGCCTGCAATGTGGTAACAAGAGCACAGACAGCCAAGGCGGATTTACAGGTGTTACCATTTGCTGAGGAAGAGTTGAAGAGGGAGAAGCCGTTGAGAAGACGACTCTCGAGGAAAGAAAAGCGCAGAGAGAAGTTCAGAGGCACAGTGGAGAAGAGAATTTGTGAAATGATACCAGAACCAGAGGGACCTGTGAGTTGGATAATACCTCATAATATTGCAGAAATGCAGAAGGAGGATGAAACGCTGAAAGCCTGGTTCCTGAAGGTGACAGAGGTTGATGGGGTGCCACAAGGGACGGTGAGTAGCCTGGAGGAAGAAAGGTATGTGGTGAAGAATGGCATTCTATATCAGATCAAAGGCGATAGTGAAGCTTTAGCTGTTCCTGCAGCATGTAGGCTCACCATCATGCATTTAGCTCACACTATACCATGGGCAGGGCATTTTGGTAAACATAAAACCTTGGCCCGTATTGGTCCTCGGTTTTGTTGGCCCATGATGTATACGGATGTGACAGAGTTTATTCATACATGCACTGAATGCCAGCTGACCTCAGGGAGGAAAGTAGCTCCAGCACCCCTGCATCCATTACCTCTTATTGACACTCCATTCACCCGTATAGCCATGGATATAGTGGGACCTCTAGAGAGAAGTAAGAAGGGGAACCGTTACATTCTTGTGGTGTGTGACTATGCGACAAAGTATCCAGAGGCCTTTCCTCTAAGGGCGATCAAAGCAAGACAAGTGGCAGACTGCCTAGTACAGCTGTTTTCTCGAATGGGCCTACCAAGAGAGGTTATAACAGATCAAGGCACTAACTTTCTCTCTTTGCTGCTGGAGCAGGTCTATGCGCTGCTGGGCGTCAAAGGCATCAGGACAACACCATATCATCCTCAGACGGATGGGCTGGTGGAGCGCTTTAACCAAACCCTTAAGAACATGCTCCGCCGCTTTGTCTCCCAGACAGGCAGTGATTGGGACCAATGGCTGCCATATCTGCTCTTCGCGTATCGTGAAGTGCCTCAAGCTTCAACTGGGTTCTCACCATTTGAGCTCCTCTACGGTCGCCAGGTGAGGGGCCCCCTGGACCTGCTGAAGGAGCTGTGGGAGGGACCCAGTGACAGCCAGAGCAACGTTGTCCAGTATGTGGTCCAGATGAGAGAGCGCCTGGAGGAGATGACTTCGCTAGCCCAGACGAACATGCAGAAGGCTCAGAAGAACCAGAAGACCTGGTATGACAGGAAGGCCAGGGAGAGGTCTTTTGAGCCAGGGCAAAAGGTGCTGCTACTCTTGCCGTCTCAGGACAGCAAGTTATTGGCAAGATGGCAGGGCCCATATGAAGTACAGAAGAGGACTGGGAGTGTGACTTACCAGATCTTCATGCCGGATAGGAAGAAGAAAATGCAGAATTTCCATGTGAACCTGTTAAAGGAATTCCACCCCAGGCAAGAGAAGGTCATCAGCCAGATGTTTGTGCGTGCCGTAAGGGAGGAAGAGGAGTCAGAAGACCAGTACTTCCCGGTACAGAGAACCCCACAGGCTGTGGACCTTGGGCACCTGGATGCAGACCAGAGGTGCCAACTGGAGGGACTGCTGGACCCGAACTTGTTCCAGGAAGCACCAGGACTGACAAGGTTAGTGGAACACGACATTATCTTAAAGCAGGAGACGTCCCCGAAACAGAAGAGCTACAGGATTCCAGAACGGATGCTTGGTGTCTTGAAGCAAGAACTGGATACCATGCTCTCCATGGGGATCATCGAGCCCTCGGCCAGCGAATGGTGCAGCCCGGTGGTCCTCGTACCAAAGAAAGACGGTACAGTACGTTTCTGTATTGATTTTAGACAGATCAATGCGTTAACAAAGACTGATCCCTACCCTATGCCTCGCATTGATGAGCTAGTGGAGAGGCTGGGCAAGGCTAAATACATCACAACTGTTGATTTGTGTAAAGGCTATTGGCAGGTGGCGATGACACAGAGGGCCAAGGAGCTAACAGCTTTCCGGACACCATATGGCCTCTATCAGTTTCGTGTTATGCCATTTGGCCTGCAGGGGGCGCCTGGCAGTTTCCAACGCCTGATGGATCAAGTCCTTAGGGGGACAAGTGGCTTTGCGGCCGCTTATTTGGATGACGTGGTCATCTTTAGTGAGACCTGGGCTGACCACTGTGACCACCTGCAAGATGTTTTTCAGCGCATCAAAGACGCGGGACTCACCATTAATCCACAGAAGTGCATGCTGGCCAGGAAGGAGGTGAGCTACCTGGGCTTTATTATTGGTGAAGGAGTCATCCGTCCACAGCTTGAGAAGGTGGAGGCCATCCGAAGCTTCAGTCTACCAACCACCAAGAAAAAGGTGAGATCTTTCTTGGGTCTTGTGGGCTGGTATAGAAGATTCATACCTAATTTTTCGTCCCGAGCTGCTGTTCTTTCAGATCTTACCAAAGCTGCAGCGCCCAATAAGGTGGTATGGGTGGAGCAAAGCAAGCTGGCCTTCCAGGACCTGAAAGAGGCGGTGTGTGGTGACTCGGTGCTGCTCAGCCCGGACTTTGAGAGGCCGTTCATCCTGCAGACGGACGCCTCAGGGACTGGACTGGGAGCTGTGCTTCTGCAGGAGGTGGATGGTGCACGCAGGCCGGTGGCGTTCCTGAGTCGCAAGCTGTGTCCAAGGGAGAGGAGGTACTCAGCAGTGGAGGTCGAGTGTCTCGCCATCAAATGGGCCCTGGATTCACTCCGGTATTACCTGCTGGGGCGCCACTTCACCTTGGAGACCGACCACCGGGCGTTACAGTGGTTGAACCGGATGCGGGATACCAACGCTCGGATTACCAGGTGGTACCTTTCCCTCCAGCCCTATGAGTTCACCGTCCACTACAGGCCAGGAGCAACCAACAAGGTGGCAGACTTCCTGTCCCGCATTCCTGAGGATGAGGGATAGGGGAGTGTGTGCTGATCAGAGCCCTCATGATTGAAAGGGGGTGTATCTTCTCCTTTTGCGACGACATGCGTCGTCTGTAGAAGGGGGGGGAAATGTGACGGAGCTAACGTCCATCACCGGCAAAATACGGACACAACAACTTTTATACAGTTTACTTGTTTATTGATTATTGAACTCTGTGTGCGTGTGCGTTTGCGTTGTATCTATTGTTCTCCGAAGTCGCGGGAGACAGCGCTTCATTGAATGGCAGCGGTATCTGTGAAATGGCAAAACAGAAACTTTAGTGACTTGTGCTCAGCGTGGCCAACTGGGTATAAGCTACGTGCTAATGGACATTCATGTTTTAAATCTCACTCACAATGTTACAGTGTTAAAAACCTAAAGACTGTTGCAAACAAACTTACCAAGACAAGCGGCCTTCTCGCAGCCCGTTCGCTGAGTGAATGGAGAACCCGAGTACTGCGAGCAATGGGTATTTCCCTGCTTTGCTTGCGTAACGTGACGTCATCCATACCATTACACGCACAGACAGAGGGGGGTTTTCCGTGGGGAAATGTAAAACTGTATTTTGTATTTATGCGGGATATGTGCAATATTGTATTGATGAAATAATGAATAGTGTTATTTATTGACATTGTTGATTGTATTGATTAATGGAAAAATGGATAAAAAACAGAAATGGTATTTTTGGGGTTAAATGGATTAGGCCAGGTCAGTGAAAAGGCCTGGGCTTAACATGGCTCTTCAGTCTTGCTCAGGGTGAGCTACTGAGAGCACCTTAGACTCAGCCTTTATTATAATGGCACATTTGATTTGCGTTTTGTTGAATTTGACATTCTGATTGATAATTGATTGTTTGCTTACAAAGCATTTTGTTTTGTTTTTCCTATTTTGGAGTTAATTAATAATTGAATTTATTTGAAGTTTTTTTCTTTATTTTTTTTCTTCATTCTTTTTGGCTGAGTGAAAAATAAACGAGGAAACCTCCTCATTTAGCCCTCATTTTGAATACATCTCTGCTCTTTCTACGACCGCTCGGTCAGCCGACTCACATGCAGTAATAGTATTACATTGAAGTCAATGGGATTTTTTGGGTATGAAAGACATTTTATGTAAAAAAATTAACCAAGAAAGGTTTTCACTTCCTTCAAGTTTTTTGATATAGCTTTCAAAGATGGCTGCTGTGATGGAGTGCGGGGGGTCAGCTCTATGTTCCCCCAACTCTATGTTCCCACATTTGTTAAGAAATTTTTATTTTTCACAGAATTTTTGGAAATTAGTCCCTATGTTCCCACAGCCCTATGTTACCACAACCCTATGTTCCCACATTTCTTAGGAAATTTGGGAAATTGGGCCCTATGTTCCCACAGCCCCATGCTCTCACATTACAAAGATATTTTTTTTAAAATAGACCCTATTTTCCTACAGCAATATGTTCCGATAAGGGCATGTTCACACCAACACAGGTAAAAATTTATCCACTTAGCCCTTCCGTTCACATTAGCATGGAGGATTCTGAGACTGACAACGATTCCAAAAATGATTGCTGAGGTCGATTTAAAAAATGATTGCTGAGGTGGATGAATATAAAATCGTTGTGGAATGTGGATGCAAAACATTCTGAAAACGAGAGTGGATGAAGATCGTTTTCATTGTGAATATGAATCTAGGCAGCACAGCATAAAAGAACCTTAACCCTTACCCTAAACCCCACTACCTGGAAGGCACCTTTGAGGGCAAATAATACCAAAGATCGATGCTTGCTTGAACTTACATAGGGGGTCTACCAGACAGGGGTAGAAATGTGGGACTATGACTTTTGAAGATGGAAAGAGAAAAAACTCTTAGAAATGTGAGAATACAGGGCTGTGGGAATATAGGGCTGTGGGAACATAAAGCTGTGGGAACATAGGGCTGTGGGAACATAGGGCTGTGGGAACATAGACACGCTCCCGAGTGCGGTCATAATGGTGGAATAAGCTTTAAGACAGCCATAATAATGATACTTTGGTCACCGGCATTGCAGCCAGTGTACAGAAATGGCATGCAGTAGACCTAAGTTTTAGAGTTTGAAGGGGTGACTACACTCTCCCTTAACTACATATGTAGTAAAGAAGTAGGATGGTTTGCCATGAGGTCATTAGAAAGCTGCTCAAAGTGTACACCATGCTAAAGACGCTCATGATTTGACCCCTGACCTTAGGGCAACAGACCTCAGCTATGAGAGAAAGACTGGTGCGTAGGGCACCATAAGATGGCAAAAATACACTAGGGGTATTTTGTATGGGTATATCTACAACAAGTGCAAATTATGATTTATAAGCATGGTGCAAATTATGATTTATAAGCAAATAAAGTAAATTAGTCACCCAAATCCAAGTTTTTACTAATTGGCTATAGTATGTTCAGGTGACAGTAAATTCACCTAAAAGGCTATTATTTTTTAAAAACATTTTGAACCCCAGCTTACATACTGCTTCTGGGACTGACTGTTAGTGATATTGCACCTTCAAATGTCTGTATCTTCCATTATTATTTATTGTAAATTAGAAGAAAAGGCCTTATTGTTTCAGTCAGCCTTTTGTCATCTGAAACGTTGAAATTAGTTGAAAAACAGGTAGCAGTATGTCCCGATGTCCACTACAGGGGACGTTGAACAAATGTTGTGTTTTGAAGATGTTAAAATTACTGGTTCTTTCTGAAATCTCTGACTATGAAATGTATTCATATTTATGGTAAAATTTGATAATATGAAAAAAAAATCCAAAATATCAGACATAAAATGATGGATGCCCTCTCTTGTTGCCATAAAAGAGAAAAATGCATATCCGCCATTTTGAAAATCAATTTTGAGTGATTGGTTAACCCCACCTACATAATAATGGTATCAACAGAAAGCCCTGGGTGTCCCCTTGACAGTACAAAGGGATTTTAAAAGTTGGCATGAATGGTTATTAACTCATGAGACTTGAACTGATGTCCACTACAGAAGACAAAAATGAACTGCTGGGTCTCAGGAGGATATGTGTCATAACGCTCTGCCCTTTCTTCCCTTCAAAAATGATCAACTGTATATGTGTCATAACGCTCTGTTTGCCCTTTCTTTCCTTTCTCTTGCCTCTGCAGTTCTTTGCCTTCCTGGTGTCTCTCTGCTACGCTGGCAGCTCCGGCCTTTGCTTCAGGACCTGGAGAAACCGACAGACAGAATAATGTCTCGGAGTGATGTTTCCGCGTGATGTCTCAGACGGACAATGTGATGTCTCAGATGGACAATGTGATGTCTCAGACGGACAGAATGATATTTCAGACGGAGTGTGATGTTTCAGACGGACAACGTGATTGGTCCAGATGATGAGCTGATGGAGCAACTTAATGGTCCAGATCTCAGGAAGCATAGAGCTGTGGCAACATAGGGCTAACCCCACAGGAAGCATAGAGCTGTGGGTACATAGAACTAATAGGGCTAACCCCACAGGAAGCATAGGGCTGTGGGAACATAGAGCTGTGGGAACATAGGGCTAACCCCACAGGAAGCATAGGGCTGTGGGAACATAAAGCTGTGGGAACATCGGGCTAACCCCACAGGAAGCATAGGGCTGTGGGAACATAGGGCTAACCCCACAGGAAGCATAGGGCTGTGGGAACATAGGGCTAACCCCACAGGAAGCATAGGGCTGTGGGAACATAGGGCTAACCCCACAGGAAGCATAGGGCTGTGGGAACATAGGGCTAACCCCACAGGAAGCATAGAGCTGTGGGAACATAGGGCCACAGGAAGCATAGAGCTGTGGGAACATAGGGGTAACCCCACAGGAAGCATAGGGCTGTGGGAACATAGGGGTAACCCCACAGGAAGCATAGGGCTGTGGGAACATAGAGCTGTGGGAACATAGGGCTAACCCCACAGGAAGCATAGAGCTGTGGGAACATAGGGCTAACCCCACAGAAGCTCATTTAATGAGTGAAGGGAGGACAATTTTCCCCAAACTCAAAGTTTAGAACGATGAAATTTACAGTCCTGTTACAAAGATATTTAAACCGTCATACAATTAAGTGTTTCTGAATCAGTGAAATTGGTAGTACATTATAGGTATAGGACCACACCGGGGCCAAATGAACACCTTATCTCAATGATCTGGGCCAGATGAGTCTTTGATAGTAGTGATTGTGTCCCGGGTTTGGGCCAGATGAGTCTTTGATAGTAGCGATTGTGCCCCGGGTTTGGGCCAGATGTGGACCAGAACTTATCCTCTAGCAGCTTATTTTGTATGCATCAGGCATCAGTGTGTATTGAATATTCAATGTCACTAATAAATCAGTAGTTAAGGTTCTTATTCTCTAGCAGCTTATTTTGTATGTATCAGGCATCAGTGTGTATTGAATATTCAATGTCACTAATAAATCAGTAGTTAAGGTTCTTATTCTCTAGCAGCTTATTTTGTATGCATCAGGCATCAGTGTGTATTGAGTATTCAATGTCACTAATAAATCAGTAGTTAAGGTTCTTATTCTCAAGCAGCTTATTTTGTATGCATCAGGCATCAGTGTGTATTGAATATTCAATGTCACTAATAAATCAGTAGTTAAGGTTCTTATTCTCTAGCAGCTTATTTTGTATGCATCAGGCATCAGTGTGTATTGAGTATTCAATGTCACTAATAAATCAGTAGTTAAGGTTCTTATTCTCAAGCAGCTTATTTTGTATGCATCAGGCATCAGTGTGTATTGAATATTCAATGTCACTAATAAATCAGTAGTTAAGGTTCTTATTCTCTAGCAGCTTATTTTGTATGCATCAGGCATCAGTGTGTATTGAATATTCAATGCCACTAACAAATCAGTAGTTACGGTTCTAATTCAGAATTCCAAGCTACAGTATAAAAAAGGAATTATATCAAATGTATAAATGTATTAAGGATAACTAATAAAGCTTTTTATCCAGTAACTAATTACCAATACCCATAGTTTAACTTGCTTGCCAATAGTTTAATATTATAGATTTACACTAAGATTACATATACAATGGTCTTTATAGGCCTCTATCTGCTTTACTTTTTCACTTTTGGACAAAACTGGAGAAGAGTAGTTGATTTTTCATGTGTGCAATACATATTTTTTTCTAAACTCATTTCCGCTTGTTGGCAGCCTCAACTCGATCATATATTTGAAAAAATCAACTTTGTTTCCTAACTTTAGCAGGCAAGCGTTATCAGGGCCACACGTACTGCATACCAATCAAAAAATCGTATTCGCCTCACGTGGCTTGAGAAATGCCAATGAAGCCTCGAGAAAGACAGAGTGCAGGACTGTTTGAGGAAGTTAGGAAGACAACTCGGTCGGCAAGCAAGCTGGAGATCACGGAATTTGTACTATAATGTGTGTAATGATGCATGTTACCAACAAATTACTATTTTGACAGTGTAGTGTTTATATAATTAGTCTCTGTTAACCTACCTAGCGTGAACGAACAGAACTATTCAAGGTCTATTCAACATAATGTCCACAACAATAGAGCACAGCTAGAGCTATTGCTAACTGTTTTGCTAACTGGGGGTCAGCTCTATGTTCCCACAGCTCTTTGTTACCACAGCCCTATGTTCCCACATTTGGTAGGGATTTTTATTTTTGACAAAATTTTTGGAAATAAGGCCCCATGTTCCCACAGCCCTACAGTATGTTCCCGCAACCATATGTTCCCACATGTCTTACGGCCGATTCACACACAAACCTGTGCGTGAGCGGCGCGTAAGCGGCGCCGGCGCGGGGCGATTTCATTTAGAATACATGTTAACAGGTTAGGTCATTCAGACTGCACGCGTGTTCTGCGCGGCTCCTGTCTGTTTTCTGAGCGGTGAACCGCGCAGCTCCCGCGCTGCTTTTTTGAAATAGAAACAAGTTCTATTTTTCCAAGCGTTTTCAGCGCGGTAAGCGGGACTTGCGCGGTGTCCATAGATTTTGAATGCAAAGCTCGGGCAGCCGCTTCGCGCAGAACACCGCAGAGACAATTTCTTGTGTGAATGCCCAAGCCCACAGCCACCGCCCCGCTCCCGCACCGCGAACGCACAGTTTGTGTGTGATTCAGCCCTTAGGAAATTTGGGAAATTGGGCCCTATGTTCCCACAGCCCCGCATGCTCTCACATTACAAAGATTTTTTAAAAAAAAATTAGACCCTATTTTCCCACAGCAATATGTTCCGATAAAGGCATGTTTACACCAACACAGGTAATATTTATCCAGTTAGCCCTTCTGTTCACATTAGAATGGAGGATTCTGAAACTGATTCCAAAACTGATTGCTGAGGTCGATTTCAAAAATTATCGCTGAGGTGGATGAATATAAAATAGTTGTGGAATGTGGATGCAAAACTAAACCCCACTACCTGGATGGCACCATTGAGGGCAAATAATACCAAAGATCGAATCTTGCTTGAACTTACATAGGGGGCCTACCAGGCAGGGGTAGAAATGTGGGACTATAGTACCTGACTTTGAAGAAAGATAGAAAAAAAACTCTTCGAAATGTGAGAATATAGGGCTGTGGGAACATAGAGCTGTGGGAACATAGACACGCTCCCGCTAACTGCTGATGTGTTTGGACTTAAGTAACTTAATATATCGAACAACACTCCGATACAATGCCCTGTACTCTTTAAACTAATGTCCATAATGTTATCTTGGTGATTGTCATTCAGTTTAGTATAATGACAACTATGTAAGTTAGGTATTTTTGACAGATATATTTTCTCCATGTCACTGCTCTTTGTACCTGAACGCATGATGTGACAAATAAATGTACTGAATCTTTCTAGTTCTGCTGTTCAATCAAGCCAACACCTCGTTACATTACGTGTGCCCAAACAAGCATTCAAGTAAATAATTTTGAACTTTAGTCTTCGATGGTCAAGGGCTAAAGCTACGTCTTTCTTTGAGTAGAAAGTGCAGGTGGTAGGCTACATTAGCTATTGAAAATAGTACAGATATCGATAATTATTATAGCAAATAGACACTAGTCATTACAAAGTAGGCCTACATTTTTTTGAATCCCAATTTGCTGATTTGCCTCTTCCATTGATATAAAGATATCTTATTGACAAGAAGGTGTCTGCAATTCATCTCTACAACAATGAGGCTACAGTGATAGCCTAATAATGCCTGAAACGTTTGTGTTACTGCAGTTAAGCATAGTAAAGTGTCATTACTAACGTTAGGATATTATACACATTTTCTGTGGTCAACAAAAGGATTGTGAAGAAACATTGTCCTTTATAATGAGCCGAACCTCTCCTAAGACCTGAAGTTGAAGAGATTTTGACAATGGGTCCAGCATCAATTTTATTGTAATTTTTAGTAACAACGATCGTTTGTAAGCCAACTGTTTGCTTATGTAACAGAGTTAATGAAATGTAGCCTAATACACAACGCAAAGAGTACAGCCGCTACACTTACAAGTGATAGCCTACGACAGGGGCGCCTGCAGGATTGAACTGTAGGGTACGCACAAACCCCCTGCAAAAAAAAAAAAAAAAAAAAAAAAGGGTGCGTGCGTCAGCAGTTCTTCTGTAAAAATCTTCTTATATACAACGTGAACTTGAAATTGAATTTTAAAATTGACCTACATGAACATTAACTAGCCTACATAGACTATGAACGATAAACTCGACAGTGAACTTTTGTTGCACTCAAACACACATGCGCGCGGGCGGCACCGCTTTACTTGATGGGGAGCACCACTTTTTTTTTTAATCTGTCATTATATGGCAAGGGCGTGTCTTGGAAAAATGGAGACTCCTGGTTCTCACATTCGCATAGGAGAGTTCATTTGGGTTTGTGAGCAGCCTATCCTGACCAGGAGTCTCCATTTTTCCAAGACACGTCCTTGCCATATAATGACAGGTTAAAAAAAAGTTGGTGCTCCCCATCTGGTTTCCGTTTCCGTGCCCGCCAACTGCCTGCCTGACGGCTAGACGCGCAAGTTAACGTTAGTAGCCTACACACGACTGTCTCTCGTATTTCTTTTTGTTTTTAATCAGTTTTTCTTTTCATTTAATGTTTTTTAGCGATTTCAGTCTAAACAGTCTATTGGCAAAATCGGTAGGCTATTCGACCCTGACGCAAACATTGACATTATCAGAATCATGTCAACGGGGTCCCACGAACCATCCATGCTGGATGTAGCAAAGAAAAAGATTACTGACCTGCAGGAAGAGATCAACAGGCTGTCTGATGAGCTCCAAGAGAAACAGTCTCTCCTCGCCTGTATCATGGACGTCACTGTTGGGCAATCCAAATACATAGCGTCGCTGAGCGCCACCATCCAGGATACCGTCCTCTGGGATCCCTCCACAGATCCACGCCGAGCCGCCTCTACTCCTTGCAATCCTGAGTGGACTGAAGTGAGGTTAAAACGGGGCCGCCGTGGCTTGGTTACCCCTCCGCCTCCCTTGCGGCTCTTAAACAGCTTTGGGCCGCTAGCGGAACACAGCCCAGCCCCTGCTACCAGCATTCAAGAGGGGCGCAAATCCGTTCCCAGCGCAAAACCACCGCTGTCTTCTGAGCCGGCTGCGGGTGATGTGGCTCAGCATGAGCCTGCTCTCCCCTCCTCGCTGTCAAGACGAACTCCACCGGAGACTCAGCGGGAGCCTGTAACCCCCTCGCCGAACAGGAATCCGCCAACAGCAACAACTGCCCCCCCTCCAGCTGCGGATGTACGAGTTCCAGCCTCATCGCCTAGCCAAACGATACCAGCTACAGGTGGTGTCTCTGAGTCAGCGATGCCTGTATCCGATCATGGCGATCATCGAGGCTCTGCTGGCCTTGACGTTCGGACTGCACCCTCCACCTCGATCAACGCGCCTGGAGCCGCCTCCAAACCAGCTGCTAGGAAGCAGCTGCAACGGTCGTCCGGGCCGGGGAAAGCATTGTCTACCACCCGTCGACGGCTTCTACGAGAGGCTGTTCACAGAAGATCTGGCAGTCTCCCCGGCGCAGTCTTTTCAGCGGATGATCAGACCGGAGACCCCCCGGTGTCCGCTGCTTCTCTCCCGCCTGACTGCAGCTCTCGGCCGGGGCAGCCCATCCGTCTACTGGTTGAGCCAACGGGCTCATCTACGACGGCTACCCCGCTTGGATCCGGTCCTCAGCCGGTTAGGCCTCCACGGCCCACGGATGCTGATTGCACTCGACTAGTCATCCCCCCTTTGTTTCCTCCAACAACCCTGCGTTTTTTCAATGCAGTCACCCATTGTTTCCCCGGTGCCACGATCTCCTCCATTTTTAAAAAAATACAAGGGCTTCTTCCTTCACTCCCGGACACTGTAACCAGGATTATAGTTCATGTTGGCACAAATGATGTTTGTCTGCATCAGTCTGAACTCACTAAGGGCGATTTCTCCGCGCTTTTAGACTTTCTTGTGAATTGTGGCAAGACGATTTTTATCTCTGGGCCAATCCCGACGTTTGGACTCGGGGACTGGCGTTTTAGCAGAATTCTCAGCCTTCACACATGGCTTCAAAAGATGTGTTCATCGAATGCTTTGCACTTCATTGACAATTTTAACTTGTTCTGGAACCGTGCTGCTTTTTATACCCAGGATGGCCTTCACCCAAGTGCCTTGGGCTCACATCAACTAGCAGCTAATTTCCTGCACACTGTGCACACTTCGCGAAACACGGTGAACTGACTACAAAATAACCACGCTCCGGAAGCTCCTCCTCTCTCCCCTTGTCTTCCGGTTCATCAGAATGCAAACCTGAAAACTGCTGCCCCCTGGTGCTCTTCCATAATCCCATACTCTCCTACCCCTCCTACCTCAGCGGTGGGAAAACACAGACCAACCCCGATTCTTGTCTCTAGTTCTAAGCGCATTCCAGTGCGCTGGACTGTTCGCCCCCCGCAGCTATTGATGCATTACGAGCTGGAGGCTCAAATGCAGTAAACCTCCTGCCACTGCAACCTCACCTACCCCCATCACCAGTGTCTCAAATCTCACCTGTCAACATTGCTCTCATAAATACAAGATCCCTGGCCAACAAGACATTTATTTTAAATGATATTATAACGTCCCACAGTCTTGATTTTCTATTCATTACTGAGACTTGGCTTACTACTGGTGATCTCTCTCCACTTACTGAACTCTGTCCACCCAACTACAGTTTTCTAAACACGCCTAGGTCCACTGGCCGCGGAGGCGGTTTAGTCACTGTTTTTAAGAACTCATTCAAATGTAGATTTTTGCCTTCAAGTATTTACTCTACTTTTGAAGTTCAACTGATAATGATAAATACCCATGCCCCTGTGTTGTGTGCCTTGGTATATAGGCCTCCTAAGCTTACCAGAAATTTTTTCCAAGAATTTTCTGACCTTTTGTCTGTTGTGGTGTCCCGCTGTGACAAGTTGTTGATTTTAGGCGACTTGAACATCCATGTATGTTGTCCCGAAAAAAACTTGGTTGCAGATTTCTTCAATCTCATAGACTCCTTTAGCCTGACCCAATCAGTATCTGGCCCTACGCATCAAAAAGGTCACACACTTGATTTGGTGTTATCTTCCGGTTTTATTGTCTCTCATCCTGTCATTACTGACATTACTGTTTCAGATCATTTCTTGGTACAATTTGAAACTTTTTGGTCCCCTCCCCCGCTCCCCCCCCCTTGTCCTCCTCTCTCCCTTGCCCGTGCTGTAAATTCAACAACTCCACAGCACTTTGCTGATGTTTTTAGAACTCACCACTTTTCTGGGGTCTCTGACGCTATAGCCACCTGTAGTAACACTTCTGAGCTTGTTGACCTTTTTAATTCCACTTGCTCTCACATCCTGGATGATATTGCCCCTCTCAAACCCAAAAAACTAAGGCCCAATAGTACCCCATGGCTAAATGCAACTACCCGGTCTCTACGGCGCACCTGTAGGCAGGCTGAGCGTAAATGGAAAAAGGATAAACTACAGGTATCCTATTTTATTCTACAAGAGCATTACAAGTCATATCAGCTCTCTGTGAAGAAGACAAGGGAGGAGTATTTTAGCAATCTAATTCAAAATGGCGCAAACAGACCCAGAGTGCTGTTTAAAACAATAAACTCTCTATTAAGTCCAGAGGTCATACATGCCCCCCCTCCTTCCAACGAACTCTGTGAGAAATTTTTACATTTTTTCTCTGACAAAATCGAGAATATTAGGGCCAATATCCCTAAATTATCCTCTGGCCCCGTTGAAAGCCCCTCTTCACCTCACACTTTCAAACAGTTCTCTCCAGTAACACCTGTCCAACTGTCTGATGTGGTCTCCCACATGAAGCCAACTTACTGTCCCACAGACAGTATTTCCTCCCGTCTTCTAAAAGACGTTTTACCATCACTCAGTCCTCTGATTTTATCCATAATAAATAGTTCCCTGGTTACTGGTGTCATCCCCTCCTGTCTTAAACAGGCTTCTGTCCAGCCACTTCTGAAGAAGTCCAACCTAGACCCGAATGACCTACAAAATTATCGGCCCATCTCCAAACTACCCTTTTTATCTAAGATCTTAGAAAAGGTGGTCATCACCCAGCTTTCCTCCCATTTAAACACCTGCAACATTTTCGACAAATTCCAGTCAGGTTTTAGGGCTTTACACAGCACGGAGTCTGCTCTATTGAAGGTCCTCAATGATGTCCTACTGTGCATTGACTCAGGATCTGGAGCTATCTTGGTCCTCCTCGATCTCAGTGCTGCTTTCGACACCATTGATCACGACATCCTCCTCACTCGTCTAAAAGATACTGTTGGCCTCCAGGGCCCTGTCCTACAGTGGTTCTCCTCTTACCTAAAGGGTCGAACTTTTTCAGTTCAGATGGGGAGATGCTCCTCTTCCTCAGCTGCCATAAATTGTGGGGTCCCTCAGGGGTCAATTTTAGGTCCCCTTCTTTTCTCTCTCTATATGTTACCCCTTGGGTCAATCCTGCAGAGGCACAACATCAACTACCACTGCTATGCGGACGACACCCAGCTCTACCTGCCTGTGACACCCGATCCCACCTGCCCTTTGAGCAATCTATTGGACTGCCTAAAAGACATCAAATCTTGGATGGCTTGCAATTTCCTCCAACTCAATGACAATAAAACTGAGGTCTTACTACTTGGTTCCCCCACTTCCATCACCAAACTCTCAAACTCCCTTGGTCCCCTCTCCAGCAATGTCCATAGCGTGGTAAGAAATCTTGGTGTTCTCCTAGATAGCTCCCTGAACTTTAACAAGCAGGTCAGCAGTGTGGTTAAGGGTGGGTTTTATCAGCTAAAGAATATAGCCAAACTCAAATCATTCATTTCTACACAGGACCTTGAGACCATCATTCACGCCTTTATCACATCCCGTCTGGACTACTGTAACTCCCTATATTCAGTTTTAACACAGACAAATCTAAATAGGCTTCAACTTGTACAGAACGCTGCCGCCAGGCTTTTAACAGGTACTAGGAAATCTGAGCACATCTCCCCAGTCCTAGCCCGTCTGCACTGGTTACCTGTCAAATTTAGAGTTGACTTCAAAATTTTACTTTTTGTTTTTAAAGCTCTAAATGGCCTTGCTCCATCTTACATTACAGATCTTTTAACCCCTCGCTCTGCCCCAAGGTCACTCAGGTCCTCCTCACAAATGCTACTCTCAGTCCCCTCTACTCGCCTTAGAACCAAAGGTGACCGTGCCTTCTCAGTTGTGGCCCCTAAACTCTGGAATAGCCTCCCACCACTCATCAAATCAGCCCCAAATATTGGCAGTTTTAAATCTTTGTTAAAAACCCATTTGTACACACTTGCTTTTGGTACCATCTGATGTCTTGTCTTTCTGTTGTTGGCTATTTTTATTTATTTATTTATTTTTTTTTCTTTAACTTATTTTTCTTTGTTGTGCAAGGGGGTGGGTGTTCATGTGCGACCGTCACAACTGTTTTTGATCTTTTATACATTCCTGTGTTTAAACTATTTATTTATTGGAAGCATTTATGTGCTTGTTGCTAAACCTTGTGAAGCACTTTGGTTGCAATTTCTGTTGTTTTAAATGTGCTATATAAATAAATTGACTTATGACTTAAGTAACGCAATGCCGCCCGCGCGAATGTGTGTGTGAATGCAACAAAAGTTCAGTCGAGTTTATCGTTCATAGTCTATGTAGGCTAGATAATGTTCATGTAAGTCAATTTTAAAATTAAATTTCAAGTTCACGTTGTATATAAGTAGATTTTTACAGAAGAACTGCTGGCGCACGCACACTTGCTCAGCGTGAGCTCAGCAGAGAGGACCATAAGGGGCCCCCTGCCAAACCTAGACAGTATCTACACGAGGCGGGGCTAGATGGAGGCTAGATAGATCACCCAAGATGCCTCTCAGGCAGACGATACCGCAGCCTAAATAAAGACTGAGAAATTGAGAAGGAGTTTTTTTTTCATCAGCAGTCAGAATGCTAAACTCTTCTCCCACTCTCTCTTTGTAGCCTATGGACAACCATTTTTGGATAGGACTCTATTTATATATTGTCTTTAAGTGTAATATGGACCATAACATTATGGTCCATATTATACTTTTTCGAAGCTAAAGTTTTTTAGCTCTATTGTTTAGGGGCCGTATTCTCAAAGAATCTTTTCTTAACTTTAGGAGTACTCCTAAACTGCACTAAAAGTTTTTATGTAGGAGTTATTTCTTAAAAATAATTCACAATGCCTCTGAGACCTACTTTTAGCTAGGATAAAAGACAACTCTTAGGCTAAAATAAAAGTTGTGTTGCTATGGTTGACGTCAGCTCTCATGCACGAGCATGCTTGCATTTACATCGGCGATTGGTTGATGAGTGACAGGTGGGCGTAATCTGCGTGATGTGCTCTGGCTGTTCTCCTGTGTGACGATTGCAGCGCATATCACAAGCCATAAATGAAACGGTAACGAGATTCGCGGTGGAATAATAAAGTATCTTTGCACCATTTTTACTGCACTTTTGAGAGCACATTTAGAAAGAGAGGAAGTACACAAATTAAACTTGACTGTGAAAAAGTCCATATATATTTTAACACAGGTTTTGGTGGTCTGTTTGCATTCCTTGTAAGCTGCATAATCATTCCTTAATGATGGATGCTTAAATAAATGATTCTTCACGTGGGTTTCGAAAGATTAAGGACGTAATGCATGCAATCGCGATGTGTTAGGAGTTGCTCTGACATAGGCTATGTTCAGACTGCACTCCAAATCTGATTTTTAGCATATCTGATCAACATCAGATCTCTCTATCGACCGCGTTCACATTGCTTGTCATATTGGATCTCCATGTCCGCTAATCACCTGCCATATCCACGTGGGTTACTATGGTACCCCAACGCATCATGCCCACAAATAATAAACAAACCCGCGGAGGGTAGAATGCTGGTTGTTTCTCTCTCAGATGGTTAAGTGGGGCCGTAGCACACAGCTACAAGTAACAAGGAAGTATCAGAGATGGAAGAATAAAGTTACTCATCTTTATTTCAGTGCATCAATGCAGTCCAGCACAGCTGTTAGTCGCCTTTCTGATGCGTGGTTGAAAACTTTCACTGACGTTGCTTTCCACACGCGAGGTAAACCTTGCTTTCCACAAGCGAGGTAAACTCCAACTTGCGGCAAATCCATAACGCGCACTGACACGTTGTTATAGCAAACGACACTGTTTTTTAAAAGGAGAATTAACATTGATCTCTCATTTCCGTCCATCTGCATTCCACGTGTTGATGTTTGTGTCACGTGACAAATGACGCAAGTGACACGGTGAAATCTTATCCCATGTGGAAAAGCTGTTCAGATCGCAGCATATCCGATATGAATCGCAATTGACACCACATGGGTATGTAGGGCGTAACAGATTCGGAAAAATCGGAATTCATGTGGTTTTCTGCTGTTCAGACCACCCGAAATCAATTCTAGATACAATCTGGATATGAAAAAATCGGATTTGGGATGCCAATCTGAACGAGGCCTTAGAAGTCCTCTGGACTTCTCCTAAGCTGTCCCAGACTTAGGTGCTACTTTTAGTGCTAAATTGTTTTGTGAATTACTCTCATCCCAAAAAATTAGGAGTCCTAAACTTACGACTGGCACGCCCATTTTTTTTAGGAGTTCCTCCTAAATTTGACTGTTAAGAGCTACTTTTAGCCTTAAGATTCTTTGAAAATATGGCCCCAGAACAGGTTGTTTCTCATGGGGCGTGCACCAGGTAACTAGACACCTGCAGCCAACATATTGAGTATTTCCCCTGTAGCCTATGACAGACCACCCCTAATTAGTCAGTTGATCATTTTCATTGTTCTCAGCTGCCAAGTGCCTGCCAACTTGTGTCTGTCTTTCTTTCCCAATTATCCATTCTCATTGTCCTCAGCTGCTTACGTGGCTGCCAATGTAGTGGGACCCCACCCAACTTACCCTGTGACATATGTAGTTAGGGAAATTCTATGCAGGTGGTTTAAAGGATAACTTCGGTCAATTTCAACAAAAGCTCTATCTCTCAAGCTAGTCGAGATATGTCCGTACCGAAGACGCAAGAAATTTTGGTCCATCTCACAGCGTTTCTGCGACCGGAGAATTAGTACCAACTACTAACAACCTTATAAACTGTATTTTTAACATCTTAACATGCTCCAAATCTCACCCCAAAAGCTATGCAACACCAGTGAACACCTTACAACACAGAACTGTAGTGTTTATGGCCTCAAATTACTAAAAATGTGGTCAAAGCAGTATGTTTGTCAAAGCAGCAACTTACCTAGTTTGTTTACATTTGCTTCCGCTAATCCAAGTCAGTTTCACTTCACTCCCTCAATGGCAGAGACAAAAACTTGAGTTTTGTAGACATGAATAATATTCCAAAATCTTCCGTTTTGTGTTCAAACATTACTGACCATGGGGGTATTCCATCAACAGAGCTATTCGCTAAGCCGCGCTAACTTCGGCAAGCGGCGCTAGTTTTAGTGTGAGTTCAGTTCCATTACTCTCGCTAACACTAATCGCAGCTGAGTTGCTGGGGTAACATATGCTCCCAAACTAACCAGCTCCGTGGCAGGTTAACTGCAAGGCTTAATAAAGCGGTGTCTCAGAAAATGCAATCAGTCAGAAACACAAGTCACCCAAAAAGGTTCCATACACCTGCTTAATAATCTTTCCCACCAAATAAAGGTTGATAGGTTTTGCAAACACTGTGATCATGCATGAATTCCCCTTTTTACTACATTACTATTGATATTTCGATGTATCTATTAGGAATAATTTTAGTTACTAATTAAAAACAAATGCATGCATGATCAGAGACCTATCACATGCCGGCCCATCACGTGGTGTCTGGAGTTGTAGGCTACGTCTTAATTGAATGATTGATTGATTTCAGTTGCAGGTGCAAGTCTGCTGTGACAGAACAACATGAGACTGGCAATTTGTTCCAACAAGCAATGGTCAAACATTATGATTCAAAATATATTTTCAATCACCTTTTCAAATTTCTGCATTGCCAGTAAGCCTACTACTATGAAATTGTGATATTCAGTTATTTCACACAAAATTCAACAGATGACGTATGCATATCGAAGTTTCTTTCTTAAAATTCTTTTAGTTCTGCCTTAATTTTACGACAGTTCATCAGGTATTCCTAAATCACCTATTTAGGTCTAGTGTTGAGCTCGTGCACGCAGCCTTGTTTAAGTTAACGAGAGGCAGGCGCAGCTAACTTGCGTTGATGGAATGGCTTCAGCCTCATCTCTGAGTTGACGCTACTTCAAACGAGGCTTTATCACATAAGCGCCGATATCATTAGCGACTTTGCAGGAATACCCCCCAGGTTAGAACAGCCTGTCTTGAGCTATGAGGCCTACAATAGCTGTAATGAGCCAGCAGAAAAGAGTTATCTCCTCACGATTTGTCCTTAGGTTGCCAGATCTTGCAGCATGCACCTAGCAAAATTACAGATTTATTCAAAAGTGAAATTAATTTATATTTGTTAATAGAAGTGAATTTTAAATAAAAAAGGGACAGTAAATTCAATGAAAATGCCCTTCTATTAGTTTCACTTTTGAATAAACCTGTAATTATTGTATGATGGTACTTGGACAAGGTATCAGAAACTCAGATATGGCAACCAAGCAAGTTATCGTGAGCAGACAAGATAGCTTTCCTGTACAGGCTCATTATGGGTATTGTAAGGTTCATGTGTCATGACAGGCTATTGTAACATGGTCAGTAATGTTTGAACACAAAACGGAAGATTTTGGAATATTATTCTGCATTCCATTTGTCTTGGAAACTTGGATTGACGGACGGACGGACGTCACGTCACATCCGCTAAAAACACACCAAACTTCGTCTCGATTGCATTCCATTTCATTGATAAATTCGGATGGAAGGTGGAAGCAAAATTAATTGAATATTGACCAAGACAGAGGAATACATTACAATCTTACTATAATGAATGATGTATAATACCAATATAATTATGAGTACTGTCTGTAATCAAGTATTACACCAACAAATAGCGAATATAGCGAATCAATAAATAACAGCAACTGCTTCTCAATTATCCCAAGACAGTTAGTGAAGTACAGTTTAGGGTTAGGGTTACTATCAATAAATAACAGCAACTGCTTCTCAATTATCCTAATCCTAACCCTAAGACAGTTAGTGAAGTACAATTTCTATCATAAATAACACAGCAAACTCAGAACACACACACACACACACACACACACTAGGCAAAAATTACTGTTTGTGCAAAACCTGCAATTCAATTCAATTCATTAGGAGGTCAATCAATAGCCATGAATTTGTGCAAAACTCGCAAAATCTAAAGTGCTACTAATAAGCCATTGAGCCATATACAGGATGGAATAAATTACAAAAGTGTGCAAACAACGACCAATTCCCAACGCGCTTGAAGTTCTGTCGTAACATGTTAGTCCTGACGACATTGGTTACAACTTACATTGTTCCAACTACATCGTTCCCAGATGTTTCGGCAGCATTCGGGGAGAATTCGGAAGCACTCGTTGCAAAAAGCATGTCAAAATAGCATGGCTAAAGTTGTAGCATCACTAGTGTGCAAAACATGCAATTCAAGGTGGTATGATAAATTATGTGCAACACACACATAGATTGTACAATTAACTACAACAGGACAATAGCGATCAGGTAAACCACCGCACCGCACACAGATCCCTATTGGATGAGTGGCGAGCGTCAATAAAGGGGTTGGGCGAGCAGTCTCTCTGGCTATAAGGGAGGGGGAGACGGAGAATGAATAATAGTCAGTTTGAGCATGCAAAGTCCACCTCTCGCGGCCCAGCCTCGCTTGCAAGCTATACAGGAGGTGGGAGTTTGTGTTGTCCTATCGATCTCACAGCGCTTCAGTCAGTCCAACACTTGTGATCGCACTCAGCAGCAGGCACAATAGGTAATCGGGACTGTGAAACAAGGAAGTGTAAATCAGTTCTCAATAGACAAGCGGATAGCCCACACACACAAAGAGAGTTGGCAATGGCGTTATCACTTTCCTGAACGAGGAGAATAGCATGCGTTGAATTAGATCCGCTGTTCGTTGGCCATTCAGTCAAACTGCCACGTCTCCGGTAGGCTGTCGGTCGCCCTGGAGCGAACCCGACACAGACTACCACAATGCTTTTATCCATGGCTTAACCAACCCCGCAGCTCATCAGTGGCATTGGATGCACCTGTGGATGAAGGCTCACTCAAATGCACACACATCTGTATGCAATAAACATTCAGTCCCGCTCATGTTTACAATCAGTCCCATTGAAAGTTCATTCCCTACATTTATTCCACTAAAAAGAACCCTGCATGCAAAATCCAGACAGCTGTAGTACATTTATTTTACCACCAGGTGGCGGCAAAGATACGCTAATGAGTGAAGAACTCCCAGACAAGACAGAGGCAAGTCCAATTTAAGCAGTTTAGCCTGGAGGGGAGGAGGAATTGAATTAAATCCCCTTTCAAGGATAACCTTTTGAGCTTTAGACAAGAGGAAGGAATAATTATTCGAGTGTGTAGGGACCTTTTGAACAGTCAGTTCCCTCTCTATAAGTGTAAGTGGTCCATCCACAATTCGAGAATGGCGCTCGCGCACGCCGGGGTCCAGTGGATCCCGTCACTGTCAGTATAAAAGTGCTGCTGATTGAGCTCTGCCAAGAAATTCCCCTTGCTCACTATTAACTCGTTAAGGTTAGCGATAGCCTGTTGTTGGGTTCTAGAGAGCATTTCGGGCTGGTATAGAAGTGCCCAATGAATTGTGGCCATAGGAAAAGCCTCCGCAGTGGCCTTTCTCAATCGGTATACGTACCCTTTAAGCGTGTCATATTGATTATTGTTGTGACAATTGACGATACCTATTGATAAAATGAAATTGGTAAACGTATGGACCGGTGCCATTTTTCGCAGGAGGCTGGTGAGATGGTCCATACCTGCCCCGGGGAAGCTATCTATTTGCAAAGAATCGCTTTTAAACATCGGGATGCGGGACAAATTAGAATCCCCCAGGATGACATTTCGGCCGAACTGTTAAGACTGTAGATGTTCACTCTGATTAGTGCTATCAGTGACTAGGGGGGTCATTACTGTTGCTCATCACTAGGGAGACGGAGCGATGGTAGGGAGTGCCGGGCGCACCGGGCGCGGGCATCCTGGATGTAAACAGAGGGGGCTCAGCTGTGTTGCCTTCATTAAAGCTCAGGACTCCGTTTCCCGACGCAGTTACTAACGATAAAGATGGCAAACAACGACCAATTCCCAACGCGCTTGAAGTTCTGTCGTAACATGTTGGTCCTGACGACATTGGTTACAACTTACATTGTTCCAACTACATCGTTCCCAGATGTTTCGGCAGCGTTCGGGGAGAATTCGGAAGCACTCGTTGCAAAAAGCATGTCAAAATAGCATGGCTAAAGTTCTAGCATCACTAGCTCATAAAATCACTAGTGTTGATAAATAAACTACACAATGATAAACTTAGTGGTAGTGGTAGATAATATTCCCCAACATGACAGTGTTTCAATTTGTATGGGCTATTTGATGATAACCACGTTATTTAATGAGTCTTCATACAAAACAAAACAAAAAGTTGAAAACGTATTTCTTTTGATCGTCAAGTACGAGTTGTGCCTCATTCCTATTATCAAGCACGGCGGCGATGAGGGATAAGCCCAACTAGTGTTTTGTCAAATCACTGGTTCGAATCCAGGCGGGAACGAAGTCGTCTTTTTATATATATATATATATATATATATATATATATATATATATATATATATATATTTGACATGCTGTAGCCTACCCGTGATGGTTGGTGACGTGTTGTAAGTTATCTTTGTTTGTTCTTTGAAACTTCTATGGATAACTGGAGCATTTGTGTTTCAAACAGTTGCATCTTACCACATGGTGAAGTTGAAGTGGGAATTAGTTAATCCTGTAGGTGGGGGTAATGCATCAAATGATGCTCAATTTGACAGTTTTAAGACCCAAACAGACGAGGAAGAGGCTTAACGACAGCTATACACCTGTCGCTGCAACTACAGTCCCACATCCGATGGTAAGGTCATCCGACGCCGTTGGGGAACGATTCTAAACACTAACGACAGTGAAACTACTGTGGTTGTAACGACTAAGTTCCAGCGACTGTAGTTGTAAAGACTGTAGTCTTAGCGACAGCTTTGGGTAACCCAAATGCCGGACAACCGTCGTTCCAACCACGGAAGTTGCTACGTTAGTTTGCAACGACGCTGTTGGGAAACTGACTCCAGCTTAGTTGCGGCTTGGGCCAACTTTGTTGTCATCCTGTGCCCCCCTGATGATGCTATTAAATCCTCAACAGGAGCCCGCTCAACAGCACCACCGACCGCCGCCTCCGGATCTCCCTGTAATTGAGAAAGATGAGTAATGTTACTTTGAATTATAGGCTCGTCATCAAAAGATGAATTGGAAAAGGCTACTTCTAACCGATCATTATTTTCATTTGCATTGTCACCATTTTGGAGAGGCTCACGCCGCTGCGCTGGTGCTTCCTTTAGGCTTTGTTTAGGCGAGCTGGTGATGAGACCAGGGATGGACGGATGGATGGCGGGACGGCCCCCCCCCCCCACATCCGTGACGAAAGAAGTGGCCGGTCCGGGTGGCGAACGGTTATTTGGCTCAGGGGTAGTAGACTGTAATGGCCCATTAAAGGGTTTTAATTTTTCTTATACCTTTTTAGGTAAACTCAGTTTATTTTTAACCGCAGTGGTGCTTTTAAACACAAGAGGCTTCTTGCTAACCTTTTAGCTACCTTTAGGGGCCTCACTGGTTCCACTCTACGCATTAACCTCAGATGGTGTGATGTGGGATCGTCGTCGGGGGTAGGACAGAAGCCGTTGATACAGATGTAGCAGTTTCATTTTGTTTGCTCTGTTTAACAGGTTTCACGGCTGGAGGGGCGCGTTACGGGAGAGGACACGAGGTGGTAGGCCCAGCTAGGGTAGGCCACTCCACCTCATCCAGTTCGGCTCTTTGGGCTGCTCTCTGTTGGAGTCTCTCCAAGTGGGCGTGGCCGACGTCGGGAGAGCCCCTAGTAATCAAGAGTTCATCCCTGACCAAATCCACTACCTGCGGTCTCAATTTCCTTCTGAAACGGTTATAGGCCCAGCGAGTAGCCTTCTCAAAGGCCTGCAATTTAAATGGTTTTAAGGCCATGAAAAGTATTGTCCCAGAGGGCCGTATAATGTTCCTTAAGGGCCAAGAGATTGTTGCGCATCCGCTGATCTGTGTTGGCTTTCACTTTTTCCAAAATTATTGGGTTGGGTGACGCCGGTTTGATAAATGTAGTTAATTTAGACACTTTGCAAGACATGCCTATAGGCAGGCTATTCTTTTCCAAACTGGAATTCGGAATTTGCAAGCGGTGTGCAGTCTGAATCAATCTGAAATAGGCTTTCATCAATTCTAAATCATCATCTCTATTGTTTTGTGCATTTGTGCTTATAGGTGGAGGTTCACAAGGCGGGCCAGCTAGGCTGGGACGGGGATGTGACGCCGGCATCTGGTTGCCACAAGAGGTAGAGGACTTCACCACAGGAAGAAAGGAGAGGGGAGAAAAGGAGGGAGAGAAGGAAAGGTACAATAAAAACAATTTTGAAAGAAAGAAAGGTACAAAAAGCAAATGGTGCCAAACTTTAAACTAAACTAATTACACACCCTACCCTATTTCCTAGAACTGAAGTAGAAGGAAGGAGGGCTATGGAGAAACAAAGCTAAAGTGTAAAAAAGGACAAAACGGAGAATCTAGATTGGGCAAAGAAAAGAAACAAAAAAATTAAATAGATTCTCCAGTGAAAAACTGAAATGAAAACTAATTGTATTACCCCAAATAAAACAAACTAAAATCAAACAGCAACTGAGGCTGAACAAAATCAATTCAAGTGAGCTTTAACAGCTGCCCTCGTTTGTCTAAGGCAGTTACAGGTGTTGCTTGTATGTTTACACAACTAGATAGCCTTAATAGGCTATTGAAAACTAAAAGTTAAAACAAAAAACAAAAAGTGGAACTCATTCACTGCTGGCATAGAACTCCATTACTTCTGTTTGTACAAGTTAAAGTTTTCTCAAAGTCTTTTGTCTCACTTGAATGTGTCAAACGTTTTACAACAGTACACTTGAAAAGGCAGTTCATGTGAGTCCTGGCTTTACCCAAAGCCTAGGATAAAAACTTTCAAACTTGTCTCTCTTTTAAAAGAATATGTCCATAGCAGGTTAAAGATCCATCTCACACATTGGAGGCTGCAGTCCTTTGTTTGGAGTGGAGGCCATTTTGAGATAGACTGGGCTAAAAGCCGACTGTTGACTATGTCATACAGTCTGGAACAAGCTAAGAGGGATCCTTTTCCATGGGGGGTGGGACCTTACTCTGCAATTAAAATTCATTGGAGTTCCCCTAACCAATCAGTAACGTTGGGAAATGATGTGTGTTATGCGCCGAGGTTCAGGCTTACTCTCGCGAGGCTCTCGCTCTCGAATCACGCTTCCCACATCCGCTTTCATCAGTACTGCTAACCCCATGGGCTAGGCTCTGTTTTGACATTGCAGCGGCAATTCTTATGGAAGATCATGGACGTAAATGATGTGCCGATTTTGTAACGGTAATTTGAAAGTTGGAGGGCGAATAACTAACTCGGAACTTTTATTCCAAAATGCGTCAAGCACTGACATATGCACGACATAGCACTGACATATGCACGACACGAGCTTAGGGTTACCAGTTGCATGCAATCCTCTGCGATCCTTGGGTGACAAAGTTTAAGATTGATATGGAGAGGTTTTGTGAGTGGAAGAGGCAGGAGGCATCCGAAGAAGGAGCCAACGTGTCTTCAACAGACCCCCGAGGGGGGTGGGGGTCAGATCTATGTTCCCACGGCTCTTTGTTCCCACAGCTCTATGTTCCCACATTTATTAGGAATTTTTATTTTTGACAGATTTTTTTGGAAATTAGGCCCTATGTTCCCACATTTCTTAGGAAATTTGGGAAATTGGGCCCTATGTTCCCACAGCCCAGCATGCTCTCACATTACAAAGACTTTTTAAAAAATTAGACCCTGTTTTCCCACAGCAATATGTTCCGATAAAGGCATGTGAACACCAACACAGGTAATATTTATCCTGTTAGACCTTCTGTACACATTAGAATGGAGGATTCTGAAACTGATTCCAAAAATTATTGCCGAGTTGGATGAATATAAAATCGTTGTGGAATGTGGATGCAAAACTAAACCCCAATTCCTGGAAGGCACCATTGAGGGCAAATAATACCAAAGATCGAATCTTGCTTGAACTTACATAGGGGGCCTACTAGGCAGGGGTAGAAATGTGGGACTATAGTACCTGACTTTGAAGAAAAATAGAAAAAAAAACTCTTCGAAATGTGAGAGTATAGGGCTGTGGGAACATAGAGTTGTGGGAACATAGACACGCTCCCCAAGAGGAACCGGGACACGCCAATAAAAACCCCACGGACCAAAAAGGCAAGGCGATTGACCGAGCCACCAGCATGGACCAGTGAGACTGAGGTGGGTGACGTTAACTAACTTTATCAAATGTAGCGTTTATATTCTTCTCTGATTATGATAATCTCGAAGGAGACGAGTGTATTGTCAGCGATTGGATCTTCGTTTGGAAAAGTTTCTGCTCAGCTGTGAGCCGTGTTTTTTGTAGGCTACATAACGTTAGTATTTTCCTTGTCCCTGTTACTCTTGTTCTTGGGTGCTCCTTGTTGGTGGTTCCCCTCCCCCACCCAGTCAACCATCTTGTAGCCCCCTTCCCAATGCATTTCTGTTCTGTGCTTTGCTCAAATTGGCTGACACCAGATGTAACCTTGATTCTTTGTTGCATGTTAATGAGGCGTATGTATGAAGTATTCTACAATCAGCCCATGTAAACATCATCATTGCTATATTGTTCTTGCACAGTGATTGCAAAGCAATTAAGTTGAGAATCTAGGAAAACAGTATTTTAGGGCCCTTACAACTTTGATGTTGTTATGTATATGTTTATTTTAGATTTGTTTTAGTTGATTGCTAGGTCATCATCAAATATGAGAAGGAGGAGAGAAAATTCATGTGCCAACAAGATGTTGCTGGAGTCATAGAAAACTTGGCAAAAAGAAATTTGATCTCAGCAAACAAGGACCTGATGGAGGAGGCAAAATCAGTTGTTCTGCGAGTGATAGATGGAGAATGTCAGAACCTGTACAGTAGGAACAACAATTTCATGTAGTGGAGATCAGGTGCAACTGACCTGGTGGATTTTTCTTTCAAAGTCATTTATGATCTCAAGCGACTGTCCCCCTTCTTGCTGGGCATAATTTCCACCATTGCAAAAGACTCAGCACCCCATATTTGTACTGCTGCATCTGTAGCGTTAAGGGGAAGATGTCCAGGTTTGTCAGCACTGTCCTACTATGTTGACATGGTGCTGATGTATGGAGGGGCAAAAAAGTCTGCATTTACAGGTTTGGCCAAACTTGGGATATCAACCGTCCACCAGAATGCGGTGACAAAGCAGAAAGAGATGGCCAAACTCTGCAAGCTTCCAGTGTCATCAATGAAAAGAAACCTGGAAGATTTCTTCAGCACAGAGACCAAAGCAATACAGGTGATGCCAGAGATTTCACTTTTACCACATTCTCTGATGACGAAATGGCAAGCTTGGGTGTTGCACCACTGCCACAGTCACCCCAACCTCAACCTGAAACATATACCATCATCTTTGATAACTTGGACTTTTTCATCCATACTCACCATCTGTCTGCCATAAATGCCAACAAGTCAATACACTAGATTCACCATATGTGTGTTGTAGATCGAGTCCCCTCACTTCATCTGGACAACAAGAAACCACAGTACAGCTTGTCAGAATACAACCTAACCCTAACCCTACCAGACCCAGACACTCAGGGAAAAGTTCGTGATTTTGGGAAGCCATCTACTCACCAATTACCTGGATGTATTCAAGCCCCTCGCCAGTGTAGTTGTAAACCATATTCCCCACCAATATTCTGCTGAAATGGCCAAGCCCTCAACCCATGTAAGTTGATTTTCCGTAAAATCAAGCTTATTATTTTTGGATAAATCCCAATGTAAAGCTGTCACACATGTATACTGTAAGAGGCACATTTCAAGCTTTTGTCACAAATGTCTTTTTGTGTGTGTGTTTGGAAAGTAACCACTAGGTCTTATCTTCAAGAATGAAAACAAAACGAGTGACTTGATGGATGTTTTACAGGACCTTCAAAGCAAGACATTTACATTTATGCATTTACATTTATGCATTTAGCAGGCGCTTTTATCCAAAGCGACTTACAGAAGAGGGATAACAATCAAGCTATAACACAATACAAGTAAATGCCTACTAGGAGTGTCATTTGCTAATAGGAGAGCAAGTGCCAGAGTTGAGAGGTGCTTGATCATTAAGAAGTGGAGGAGACGCGCTCACACTATCGCCTATACTGATAAATAGAAGTTTTTAAACTGGGTGCTGAATCTCACGTAAAGCATACATGAATAAAAAGAATAAAGAGTGAAGAGCAGCACTCTTCAGATTTTTTCTATTATTTATTCGCCTACGAACATTTCGGGCAGAGCCCTTCTTCAGCGTCTAATGCTGATTGCACCCATAGGTGGTAGGTGTGCCTTAAATAGGGTGTCCATCTTTGACCCAATGATTGACAGACGTACACACATCTTGCTTCCCCTAGGGGGAGTATGATAAGGCACCTCAATGTGTCACAATGTATCCCAAAGTGTAAAATAAAACAAAAATGTAATTAAACAAAAGATAAGAAAACAAAACCATATAAATATAAGTGTTATTAAATTACACAATGCAATTATATTGTTACACAAGGAACCTTATAGCCAATGATCAATCACAATCAATAATGTACAAGATATTTGCAAAACATTTACAAAAAAACATCTAAGGACCAATTCCTCATTCATTCCTTTAGGAATTGGTGTGTCCAGGTAGTGGATCCAATAAGCCTCCCTCTGCAATAAAAGTTTATCCCTGTTACCACCACTGCGCGGCATTTGAACGACCTCAATGCCCATGTATTGTAGTTGTCTTGCCTCATGTTTTGCAGCATTGAAATGCCTCGCAACTGATGACTTTTCGTCGTGGTTGCGTATGGAACTCTTATGTTCACATACCCTTGTTTTTAGCTCGCGCTTCGTTTTCCCCACATAATGGAGTCCGCAAGGACATTTAAGTACATACACTACATACTTTGTGTTGCACGTTATCCTGCCTTTGACCCGTATCATTTTAACCATAGACGTGTGTTTAAAATAGGGTTGGGACATGATTTTCGAATATTCGAAAATCGACAGTGCGTTCGAATATCGAATAGTTAAATCGAATACTGTTTTAGCCATATCATCATAAAAATAAACACCGTTTTGAAAAAGACGTTTCCTGACCAATGTTTCATGCAACGCGCAATTTAGCCTGAAGGTGCCGCTAACAATAAACCTACCTGTAGCCTCCAGCGGTAGTAGCAGTCCTATACAATAACAGGCGGCCAAGGAACAGAAATACCCCCGTTTGGCAAAGTTAGCGAGAGCTTGCTTGAGTGTGCCTGCGACGTCAGTGCCATCGGAGCGAGTAGCCTATTCTCCGCAGCTGGATTAACCCTTTGCAGACTGAGCGGAACATTCCATTTTTTCACATTTGATGACCTCATGACACAAAAAAGCTTACTGTGTGGCCATAGTAGATGGCAGAGATAAAATATACCTACCACTGTAATCAGAAGAAAATGCGCTTTAAAATGATATATAACATTAATTATAATATGTAATGTACTTTAGAATATTTTTATAAATATCCTCAAAATTCAACCGAAAAAATCACAAAAATAACAATTTCTTGACATAAATGTTACTTTTCCCCTAATTTCTGTTATAGATAGAGAAAAACTTAGAGCGTATGAAAGATTAACAAAGTTGTCCTCTACTCAATGAAAAAAACAGAATCAATTTATCACTTTCTGCTCAAAAGTTATGGCCAATTTATTGCTTCCTGCATGTTGCAGCAACGTCTAGAATCTTTAACGAGTAGAACGTTTTCATTGCCCGATTTGATATTTGACCCCTAAATACAAAGCCACAATGGTCAAAATAGGTTGATTTGGCCATATGTGCATAAGGCAGAGCTAAATATGGAATGCTTTATAATACTTTGGGACAGGTAATGAAATATTTGTGGAAGTGAAAGAGCTAAGAAAAGTCTTACTGATGGTGACCGCTTCTCTGTGTTCTCAATACACTATGATAACAAGACTAAAAATACAAAGAAAACATAAGTGTTAGGTTTTCTAAACAATGTGTTTCAATTTATTTATAAACACAAATAAACAATGCAATTAAATAATCAAGAACAACATCAGATGGATAGACTTTCAGCCATTTACAAGACGCTGCAGCTCGACCTATATGAAATAGCCTACTATGATAAAATGACACAAATAGGCTACTTTCACATGGATAACAAAACAATATAAAGAACAGATGTTAAGCCAAATCAAATAAACCTTTAAATTTAGTATTTAAATATTAAATGTTGTATTTCACACTTCACAAGCAATGCATGATACCACATAAGGTAATTAGTTTGGGTAATTAGCCTCCCTTACATGTGACCATACGCAAACTATGATGTGTACAATAAGGTGGTTTGTTTGAGAGGCACCTCCCTGACATAAGAGTTGTCAGGGAATGGATAACAACCCCCCCCCCCCCAAGAAATATCTACTGAAGGGTAAATGGTCATTTCTATTATTGTAATAAGCAATAACCTTGTTACGACCAGATATGTACATGTCTGCAGGTGTGCCGTTGCAGACATGGTTACCCGTCTATGCATGAATAGATCTCTCTGTCCTCTGTTCTGTTCACTTCTCTGTCCTCTGTTCTGACACTTCTCATCTTCATCCCCTTCAGCCAGAAACTCCAGGTTATTGTCTTCCTCTGAGTCCATCCCTTTATGGTCCAACATGTTTGTAGAAGTCATGGAGTTGATCAGTAGTCTTCTGGGTCCTCCCCTCTCACGCCACCAGCTGCACATGTTTTCTCATCCTCCATCTAAAATCTAAAACAAAGACACACATCATTCAATGGGTAGAAATTAAAATGAGACACCAATCTACAATTACAGAAGTGCTGCTCTTCCAGAAATGTGCACATGCGCCAATTTCTGTGGTTGCCCACACACACTTACCCAGCTCAGGATAAAGGGAGATCCCTCGTCCTTTGCCTCTACACCATACTCATTCTCTTCCTCTTCACCGGTCAACTTCCAATTCAGGCCGTCATCTTCTTCTAAATCCTTCACATCATGGTTCATGAGGTTTGTAGATATTTCGATACCATGTTGTTGATCAGCAGTCCGCCGCTTCCAGCCGACACCATCAGCCGCTCATGCGCTGACTCTTCTCCCTCTCCATCTAAAATAATGAACAGATAAAAAGGAAGCCTAATGTTAAATTATCAAGTTGGGTTTTTTGGGGATATACATCACAACAACATCAGATGAATCACCATAAACCATGGCATATTTCACAATAAGCATGCAACACTGCTTGGCAGGCAGATGGAGAAACAGCCTATAAGATGGTCTTTCAAAACGTTTTGAATTGACTTGAACTTATAGATAAACTACTTCTTACAAAGTAACAGCTTGAAAAGCAATGCAAATATATGAAATGATTGTTTGTATTAGCAGGACATATGACAATAAAATCATATTTTATGTTATACAATCAAAAACAGCTGACTATGTTTTCAACTTAGGCTACTATCACATTTGTCATTACCACTCTATCAAATTCGTTTGAAAGATAACTAGCAAGCTAAACAACTTGGTTAGAAATATCTGCAAACTATACAACATATTTCAACAGATTTATTGGACAATACCTTCTGCATTACATGAATATGGCATAATAACTTTTAGGCTACATGAAACTAGCGACGAAACTCGGGTGACAATGCAGTGGCTGCATGCAGCTAGAACTAGCAGCTAACTTTACATGCTCCAAAAATAACATTATCTGACAGGCTATTTCAATCAAAACGGAAGAAATACTTCAAATACCCACACTGGAAGTTGTCTAATCTTGTTTGACATGTAGTAACACCCCCAAAAACACCGAAAATATTAATAGTTTATCAAGGTTTTCAGATCGCTAATATCAGCTGCTGCCAAATGTAAACACAAACCTGACGTGACTCGAGGCGTAACTTTTTCCCTGCTACACTTACTGGTTCAAAAACCCCAAAATACAGCGAATTTGAGGCTATAACTTGGATAAATGATAACAGTGTGAAATAATAAGCCTTTCTTACCTGATTTGATCCACCAGTTGTTCGTGTAGACATGGTTAACATTAGCGATGTATGATGTGTCCCGAGCCTGCTCCTCCACTAGTGGCCGGCTGAAGTGACATTTCACTCTGCATTTTCTATCCGGGTAGTGAAGGAAATTCGCGCCACAAATGCCTTAACCAATCATATCATTGGAAAGCCTATGATGTGACGTTTATGGGGAAGTTTTCAGTCAAAAAATACATTGCAGTATGGCGGAGATATTAGACTGAATGTCGTCGGTACTCAAGTACCGATATTAGAACGGTCCGTCTGCAAAGGGTTAATTGTCAATAGACTGCGCAACCGCCTCCATCCTGAGCATGTGGACATGTTACTTTTTTAAACAAAAATTAGCTGTTTAAATTGTTGTCATTATAATTCCAGCCTATTAGGCTGCTGGTAAATATTGTAGCCGTCCAGGCAGTTCATTCAGGCCGTTTCAGTTGCGCAAAGAAGGAAGCCGTTTATTTTCTGAACTTTGATTTAAGATAGTAATATGTTGTACAGAAAGTCTAATTAAAAAGTAGGCCTACTATGCTCATAAGGCTAAAAACCTTTTTGCAAGCGCTGATGTAGCCTACGTTAAACAACGTGTTTGATAAAGTAGATAGGCTACTTTGATGTTTCGATGCCTCTTCATTTTCGTGGGTGTGCATGCGGTGGGCGGGGGGGATGGGGGGGTGTCGATTTTCGAATAATATTCGAATACTTGTCATAGATTTTCGAATAGTGTTTTTACACAAAATTCCCATCCCTAGTTTAAAACTGTCACCTCTTATCATGGCATAGCAATGAATGCAATTATGACAAGGGAAATTGCCGTTAGGAACGCGTGATAAAAGGTGAGAGGGCATTTTGGAGAGGTCTGATTTTGGAATATGTCCAAATACCCCAGATATCATCCAAGAAACGAAAATAATGAAGGGGTTTTAAGGGGCAAACCGCCAATGCTGTATCTTCCTAATATGTCATAAAAATGTTGGCATAGGAGGGTGCAAAGTGTTTCCCCATTGCTGTCCCTTTTATTTGTAAATAGAATTTAGAATCAAATTCAAAATCGTTTCGGGTCAAATTAATATTAAGCAATTATAATAGCCATACGTCGGGCCTAGTGGGATTAGGACATTTTTCGAAACAATTTTTTACAGCTTTCAGACCATCCACAGTGTCAATATTAGTATATACAGGTAGGCTACTGATATCCATGGTAAATAAAAGTGAGTCTGTTGAAATTTCTATATGTTTAATTTTCTCTAAAAAATCGTACGTATCTTTAGTATGACTAGGTTGCCTAATCGAAATGGGATGTAAGTAATGATACAAACTCCGCTGTATAATATGTTTCACTATTACAATGCGAAACTATGGGTCGACCCGAGGGAATTTCAAAAAGTTTGGACCAGGTGTTGGGGTCTTTATGGATTTTCGGGAGTACGTAGAAGATTTGCGGGCGTGGATTTCCTGGACCTTTAAGGTAAGTTTTTTTTGTTTAAAATTGATGTAATTTTCTTTTTGCAGGTTATCCAGGATTTCTTCCATCAAAGGAATCGTGTCTTGGAATATTGGTTCCTTTAATTTTTGGTAATGTTCCTGATTATTTAATTGTCGTTCAGCTTCCCAAACGTATTGTGTCCTATCCATAACAACAATTCCGCTGCCCTTGTCTGCTGGCTTTAGAACAATGTTTTTGTAATTCTGCAGTTCTTTAAGAGCCAGGGTCTCTTCTGGGGACAAATGAAGAGTCCCTCTGATTCCAATGTAAATTGGATAGGGCATATTGATCAGCCCTGATAATATTCCGAATAGTTCTGGGTATTTGGCTAGCTTTAGGTACCCATTCAGACTTGGGCATAAAGGGTAACTGATCAGGGTCCTCCCTACCCTCAAAAAAAGCGGCTAGTTGAAGTCTATGATAATAGATTTGCAGATCTAAGGTAAGTTGCCTTTTTTCGGTCCTGGTGAATTTTATACGTGGGGATGAAGGTCAGTCCTTTGCTGAGTAAATGTAGTTGTGTCTGGGTTGGTTTGAAGGATTTAGACAGGATTGTAACATTTTGGGGCCCCACCGGCTTTATTGGACTTGTGGGGCCTACAAGTTTAGGTGTTGAATCCAGTGGTTCAACATATCCTCTGCCGTTTTTTTGGTCCAGTGGATATCCACAGTTTGAAAAGCATCCTCTGGCAACCCTGGGAATGAAGGGCATATTGCTTTGGATGTGCTTGTTCTATTCTGTTAGGCTTTCCTGGCAATCAGCTTGCAATTGGTCCAAAAAATGTATTAGTGGAATCCAAAGTTCCGCACTCGGAAATTTCTCTTTAGCCATCTTAACAGCTCTTTGCAGCTGTACGTTTTGGGTCCTGGTCCATATGGCAAATGCCAACGCTTAAGACTAGCTTTTCAACTTGGACCGATTTTTTGACTTTGTCTAGGATGGCTTCTGCATGTTTCCCCAGGAAAACTGTCGATCTGGAGATCCGGTACATCAAAACTTGGGATCCGGGATAAGTTTGAGTTCCCTCGGGGAATACCTTAAATGCGAGTCTTCCGGAGTCGTCCGGTTTTGACCGGAAATCATCAATTTAAAATCCTCATATCTCCAGAAAGGAAGGTCCTAGAGACTTACTGTCACCTCTGGTGTGTTCCTCGCTCCCGCTGGGCAGGTGGATCACACTTCCAAGTCTCTACGACCTTCCATTCCGGAGTTATGATCGATTGTATGTTCACAAACTTTATCGAAAAAATTCAAAGTCCAAAGGTGGTTTCAAGTCTAAGTTGCCTATGTAGGGGTACATATTAAAGGTCCCTGAGTTGATTGGGACATATTTTTTGTGACTTAGGGTTTCGACTTTGACTTGGGTTAGGGTTAGGAAAAAATATCTGCGGCCCTGAAAGGGTTCAGGGCTCACGTTAGGCACGGTCCTAGGGTTAGGGTTAGGGGTATACCTTAAAAGCGAGTCTTCGCACCCCCTGCGAAGGTTCTATTGGGCCGTCTGTCCCGCTAGGAAGGTCGTAGAGACCTAATTCCAACGTTGTTGGATTCCTCCTTTCACCCAGCCCTTTCGATTGAGCTATGAGTTGTCCGGTTTTGACTTTGCTAAGTACGAAAAGGTTAGGTTAGGGGAATATAAAGTTTGATCCCCAAAGGAGATCAAAAATGCACGGGCACACAATACCTAGTTCCTCACTTGGTTAACTGCATTTCTCCTAGGTTAATAAGGTAAGTCATACTATGTATATTATTTGTTTTTCTTGTTTTTCTTTTTTTTCATGTTTTTCTTTTCTCTTTTTTTCAGGTTCCCCCAGGCCCAAGATTGCAAAGACCGGAGCATCCAGCGAATCCCCCAGAATGAGCTACCGAAGAAGAGGATAGGGTTACGCTCTCATGCGTTAAAAAAAAATAAATAAATAAAATAAAAAGGTGTCTATCACACTAGAACACCAGGCAAAAGTGCCCAAATGGCCTTAACTGCCCAAAACTTTACTTAGCTGGCAAATAGACTCAGCCTCTTCTGTTTAAAGGTGCGGATGTGCATCCTTTTTTGCTGGCACTTCTTAACGTACCGGTTGTACGTCTGCCTGGCCGTGAGGGTCCTGTCCTGAGGGACCAGGTCCAGCTCGGTGGAGGACCAACAGATGTCGGTCCCTGTATTGGCTACCACCTGACTGGGAGCGATGGCCAGAGATGGAACCTTGTCTGGATTCATCTCTCTGAGGTCCTCAGGCTCCCTAGTTGCTTGGACCTCCTCCTTGGGCGGCGAGGACTTTTGTAAGGCTGGCGGAGGCTTTCCTTTCGGCTTATAGGGGACGCTTGGATGGAGCTTCCACACCTTAAGTGCCATCACTTGCTCCATTAGCTCCTGGCTCTGAATTAACCGGCGCTGCATGACCGACTGCGGGAAGATCAGCTCCCGCACCAGCTCCCTCAACTGCGTGTACTCGACGTAGTCCCCATTCATGCGAAGCCCCACACAGCTCACGAAGGTAAGTTGTTTCAGCTTCGCAGGGGCACTTAAGGTAGGGAGCCTCCTCACAACTGTTTCGAGCCAGGGGAACCCCGAGAACCAGTATCTTTCAAGGTTTCTTGCATAGCTGAGCCCCCTGCGCTCTATTTCGCTGCAGATGTCCCCTGTTAGGCTGGCTATCTGTGCCCCGATAGGGGCATCCACATCGGCCCGGTGCAGGGCTAGATACAGGTTGGGGAGTCTTCTCACGCAGTAGTTCTTGTGCTTGTCCACAAGAGCTACTTTGGGGAAGTGTGTGAGCTTCAGCTCTTGCAGGCCAAGGAGGAGGCACTTGGCAGGATCAAATCCTGCCTCCCTGACAAGCGCCAGTGCCCTGCTGAACACGTGCTGAAAGCCGAAGCGGTAGTAGCAGTACCCTGGCTATCAATTGGGCATTCTTCGTCCAGATGTAGACGGGGGAGGGTTCTGCCCAATGAGGCACTGTTGTAGGGGGCCAAACCAATGAACCCCCTACAATGAGATGCACTCCGGTTGTTAGCGGTCGAGGTGCCTAGCGAAGCCGCAAAGTGAGCATCAAAGGCCGATAGGGGGTGGCCATAGAGCAGCTCTTCGCATGCAAGCTCACACTGGAAGGCTTGCCAGGCAGCCTCAAACCCTCCCCTTGCGTGATTGGACAGGTAGAAGGCTGACAATTTAGAGGCCAGGAAATCTAGGCAGTTATGCATGAGCTCTATGAAGTTCTCATCGTCACTGTTACTGAATGGCAGGACTACGGCATAGTCTTGAAAAAGACTGCCCAGTGCCTTCACATCCCAATATTTTGGGTCATCTGGCTGCAGCTGGGTTGGGAAAGGCAAGCTGCCATCCAGGAAACTAACATATTCCAACCTGAGCCCTGTAGTAGACTTCAGCTTCAGGAGGATGTCCTGAAGGCTCGCCAGGTACCTGTTTGCTGATGTTTCCATGATTGCCCTGGTGCTCTGGTGCTGGAGCCCACACAAAGTCACACATCCGCTTACAGGGTGGCTAAAGCCACGCCCCAGGTGGCAGTGGGGCGACTCAACGTAGCACTGGACGAAATTGATGTCTTGGCCTTGACATACCTTGAGCAAGGGAGCTCTAACATCCAGCAGTCTCTTATCAGTTAGGGTCTGTACGTTCAGAGCCTCAAACATCCCAAGGACACTGAATGTGTTAACTGATGGTCCAAACAAGTTGAGGAGGCCATGCCTTGACCAGAGCAAGTTCAAGGCTGGGTCCTTTCCCTCAACTGAGCATGCATGGTGTATGGACATCGCAGCTACGTGCTCGAAGTTGAGGAAGTCCAACTTGAGGATTTGTTGTTCTTTTTGCCCAAACCTGGACACAAAGGGCATTAGCACAAGGCAGTCTTCGGTTTTGTTTGCGTGTTCCAACTGCCTTGTCTAGCATCCCTAGCATAAAATCGAGGTCCTGCTGGAGAACTTGAAAGTTGGTGGTGTCGGCTAGGGATTGCTTTTTATAGCTTGGCCTTTTGAGGCTTTCTGAGCTCAAGAGTTGTAACTGATCCCTGAAGTGTTGTACGACTTCATCTAGGGCAGTGGTGGCTACTTCCTTGTAGGATTTTGAGCAATTTAGCCTATCATCTGGTCTCAGCCAGTCTTGGGGTAGGGCTGTCAGACACAGATGGTAGCCACCATCCACAGCCTACCCCAGCCTAACTCCACAGCAGTGATTGAGGACTCTCAGGCCTGCTGTGGAAAATTCCCTAAGGGGTAGGTGCTTTTTCAAAAAGGCAAACTGGGGTTGTACCACGAGTTTTTCCTCTGCCAAAGGGAGCCTCCGGAAATGGACTCCCTTTGCAATCGCGTCAAAGTACTTTAACTCGATTTTTATTCCGTCTACATCGAAAGTGAAGTGGAACACTTTGTCTGGGTCGGGGATAACAGTGAACTGGAAGACTATTCTGGCATCTTCAGAGGATAGAAACTCCTCCAATGAATTGAAACTGTGCATTTCTTTGAACAGGGCTTCCCTATTGTCCCTGCCCACTTCCAGGACATCAGTCAAGTTGGCCATGACCTGGGTTAGCCTATCAAAGTTTGAGAATTAGCAAGGAGTTAGCAAGTTGGCTACTTAGTCACCTAGCCACTTAGCAAGTTAGCAACTTAACCACCTAACACTTAGCCCCTTAGCAACTTAGCCACCTAGCCACTTAGCAACTTTAGCCACCTAACCACTTAGCCACTTTCAGGAGCAGCACTTTCAGCTCTTGACTGTTTGGGATCTGGAGCTCAAATGACGATTTTGGCCGTGCATCCGCTTTTATACCGGACCCAAGCTGCTCTCTGATTGGTCAAAAATAAAAATAAAAAGTAAAAGTCATTTGAATTTTTTTTTTTTTGTTGACATTTTGCATCTCCGGCCAGGAATGTCTTGAGACACATATCGTTGGATTCTTTAGCTCAAGAGCTTTCCAACGACACCAGAATTTTCTTCGCACGACACCGGGAAATGCTTCAAAAAATTACGTAAAGATTTCATTTTTTAGAGGGCCATATCTCTGGAATGGTAAGTCGTACAGAAATGAAACAATGCTTGGCGTGTTCAGAAACATCGAATTATGTCTGCCGGATCCAACTTCCAAGTCTCTACGACCTTCTGTCCCGAAGTTATGGCCGATAAAATTTTATGAAGTTTTTAAACTCTCTAAAATGTAGTTTTTTGGACATATCTTCCCAATGGAAGGTCGTAGAAACTTAACCAACGTCTATGGATTCCTTGGGAGAAGACCTTTCGATCAAGTCATGTTTTATAATTTGGTAACCCTTGGTGCAAGAAAAAAGTACGTAAATTCCGATTGAAACATTAAAATTGTGATATCTCTGGAACGGTACGTCGTAGAGAATTGAAACAATGCTCAGCGTGTTCAGCATCATCGAATTATGGTAAGTGGATCCAGCTTTCAAGTCTCTACGACGTTCCATTCCGAAGTTATGACCGATAAAAATATACAAAGTTTTTAATGTATCTAAATTGTAGTTTTTTGGACATATCTTCCCAATGGAAGGTCATAGAAACTTAAAACCAACGTTTTTGGATTCCTTGGGAACCAGACCTTTCGAGTGATGTTTCGTAATTTTTAGCTAAAAAAAAAAAAATACGAAATTTCCAAGTTAAACTTTAAAATTGCGATATCTCTGGAACCGGAAGTCGTAGACAAAAACTTCCACCTCCAGTGTGTTCAGCAACCACGAATTAGGGGGGGGGGGGGGTTGTTCCAAAGTAATGGCCGAATATATACAAATAGCATTTTTCTGAAAATATCCTAAGTCCAAAATGGGTTTTTCAAAATATATAGGAGTGTGTTTCATAGCCCCCTGAGTAGAATGGAATAGCTTTTTGGTGACATGATATTTGACCCCATACAAGTTGGATTCATCCCATGGAAGCAAATAGGGCTCTATTAAGACAGGTGAGTTCTTCAGTTAGTGTTAGAGGTCTGGGGCTTGGTACAGGTGATTACTACAGTGCTTTCAAGTGTGTATATGTTTACGATTTTTTGTTTACAAAGTTTTTTTTCTATATTAATTGATGTATTTTGTTTCTCTCCACAGGAATAATGGCTGACAGCGGTGTCCACATTAGTGGAAATGAGTTGGGAGGTAAGTATAGCTATAACTTTCTATATAGCTATAAATTTCTTATTTTTCATTGTCATTCATTCATTTTTTTCTTTACTTTTTTAGGCTTCAACATTTATATTGTCGCAAACTTTAAGTTTTTGCTTAATAATAACAAGAAAGTAAATATTTTGAGGATGCATTTACAATATTTAATCATCTTTCCATTCTTGCAGGAGGGTGACTTCATTTCCCCTTCTGAGGAAGAGGATGTGAATCTTCCTCCTCCTCCTCCTCCTCCTCCTCCCCCACCTTCACCTCCACCTCCAGGATTGCTGAGGAGGCAAGTTAGGCTCTGGGCAGAAGAAGACATGATTGGCTACCTCGCTGACGACGAGGACAGCGATGGATGAAAAGTCTTAATAAAGTATTAATAAAGATTGATTTGTTGTTTCAAAATTGTCTCAGAGCATTTTTTTGGGGCAAGGGACTGGGGTTTCAGTTTGATTTTGACTGACTTAGGATAAAAACCTAGTCAAGTCAGTCTTTTTGCAATATATCGCAAGGGAAGGTCAAAACAAACTCCAACTTCTTTCGACTCGGGGTGAGTTTCCGCATCGATTGGTATGTGACAACATGGGGTTTGGAGTTGATTTCAACTTTGACCTTGACTTCGACCTAGGGATAAGAGCTAAATACCACCTCTGGCACCCCCTGCCATAACTCTTTTGGGTTAGGGTTAGGTAAAAGAAAATAATCCACGGGTTAGGATTAAGAAAAGGGTTAGGGGTATACCTTAAATACTACCAATCGTACCCCCTACGAACACGATAAAGCTCTCTAGCTCCCGATAGGAAGGTCGTAGAGACCTAATTTCAACGTTGTTGGGTTCCTCTCGCCCATACCTTTCGATTGAGCTATGACTTGTCCGGTTTTGACTTTGCTACGTACGAAAAAACGTCGATTTTAACGTTAAAATCGCCATATCTCCGGAACGGAAGGTGCTAGAGACTTACTTTCAACTCTGGGTTAGGGTTAGGATTGAGAAAAGGGTTTACAGTTGTTAACTTTGTCTTGTCAAAAGCTTGTGACACTATGGTGCACTGGCATCCGATTCCATTTGCTTGATCCTCACTCCTTTCAGATATAGGACATACTAGTTTTATTCCCCAGTGATTAAATCACTTTATGTCTTCACCACGTTGGTCAAGTGACTTTAGGGTTAGGACTAGGGTTTTAGGTGTAGGTTACCTTCTCCTATTCAAAGAAAAATCCCAAAAGGGCCTAACAAGAAAGTAAAATGACTAAGGTTAGGTTTAGAATGAAAACAAGAGGGATTGATAATGAAGGAGAAAAGAATAAAACCATTAAACCCTGGAGGCTAGAAAAAAAGGTAAGTCCAGGTAAGTATGTTTAGGGTTAGGGTTAGGGTTAAGAAAAAGGATTTCAGTTAGGCATAAGTCTTTTGAAAAAAGCTTACGAGTACTATGATGCACTGGCACGGAATCCATTTTACTACTTCTGGTTTCTTTCAAAACAGGGTTCTATTCCCAGTGTAAACCATATCGGGTCTGTATTATAAGTTTGGAGACCTTTAGGTTTAGAGTTTGGGTTTAGATGTTGATCCTTTGCCTAGGGTTAGGGTTAGGGTTAGGGTTAGGGTTAAGAAAAAGGATTTCAGTTAGGCATAAGTCTTTTGAAAAAAGCTTACGAGTACTATAATGCACTGGCACGGAATCCATTTTACTACTTCTGGTTTCTTTCAAAACAGGGTTCTATTCCCAGTGTAAACCATATCGGGTCTGTATTATAAGTTTGGAGACCTTTAGGTTTAGAGTTTGGGTTTAGATGTTGATCCTTTGCCTCCCCTTTCCACAGACAAAATCCCAACAGGACCTAACAAAATAGGGATAACTAAGGTTAGGTTAAGAAAAAGGGATGAGAGGGATTTTATAAAGGAAAGAAATGACTAAATAACCTCTAACACTAAGACAAAAACAGGGAAAATAATAAGAAAAAAAGGTAAGTATATTCCAGTCCATATATCTTTTTATTCAAGGCTCCAATACTTTCAAAGTTTATTCTCCATTTTTTTTTTTTTTTTTTTTTTTTTTTTGGTAGAAAAATCGAAGCAAGTCTTCAATTATTTTTTACCGTCTTTTACAGGTTTAAGAGGAGAAGAGCCGTTGGACATGGACCGGATGAAAAAAAAGAATGCCACAGGTGAGTATGATGGTTTATTAATATGTTTTTTTCTATGTGTTTTCTATTTCTAGGTACCCAGAGTCAAAGACAGCGGTGTAAGGATGGAGAAGAGATCTCCAGGAAAGCCCCAGCCAAGGAGGTCAGACCCCGTAAGTCCCACTTTCGCAGACAGGTAAGTATGCTGTTTATTTCATTCTGTGTGTTTGTGCTATTCTTTCATTTTAGGTACTCTCACTCAAAGGCACCGGTGTAAAAAGGGAGACTAGATCTCCAGTAAAACCCCTGCCCAAGGGTTAGGTGTAAGAAATAGAAAATTGAGTTATAAGTTTCCAAAGAAGCTTGTGGAACTCAGTGCACGGACACAGACGTCATTTTGCTGAATCTTTTCTCTTTTCTCTTTCTGACAGGGAGACATGCATGGATCTCAAGGTCATTTAGGTTTAGAACTTGAGGTTCAGATATAGGTTTAAGAATAGAATTCCTTTGTTCTGATAAGACCTCTAAGAATGCCTAACACCGGTTAGGTTTAGAATAGAAGAAGAGGAGGGTTAGAGAGAAAGAAGGAAACTATTCTATCCTATAAAAAACAAAACCTCAAATTCAAATTAAATAAAAAAAATATACAAGAAAAAATAGGCCTATAACCACTCATGCCATACTATTGGTGACACCAACTCCGCACTATCAACCTTTATATATTTTTTTTTTTTTTTTTGTATGATAAATACATCATGTTTTTTTATTATTTTTTGCAGGTTTCAAAGGATCGGAGCGGTTCCCAGGCTTGGCCTCGATTTGGACTTCTTCATCAGGTAAGTATTCTATTATTCTACTGTATTTTATCTCTCTGTTTCCCCAGATTTTTCCCCATCATCCCAGAGATGAGAGGAGAGAAGAGAGAGCGCCCCTTCGGACCCCCCTCATACGAGGTTAGTCTTTGCGACGCTCACCGTGCTACCCTACCTACCCCCCAGAAGGAGAAGAAAAAGAGAGACCCTAAGAGGACAAGAGAAGAAGACAACAACAAACCAACCCCCACATTTGGCTAAGTATATCTCTCATTCAACACACTCATTGAATGCAATCCAAAGCACGTTTTTATTGACCATTGCAACCGACTTTTTAAATCCCACTAGGACCCTACCCCCCCATTTGACGGGACGTCCCGCAGCAACCGCAGCAGCAGCAGCAGGCCTCAATGACTACTCTCCAGCTCCCCTTGTTGGTGAAAGAAGGAAGGTTCCCTATGTTTCTCCTCATTCACTTGATGTTATTTCTATGAATTCCTATCGTTTACAGACCAAGCCCTGATTCTATAGACCAATGATGTGGAAAATTTGTCTATTCTTTATTTCTCACCCAAACAGGCAGACTGTGCAACCTAAGACCATGACAGTTTTATTAGTCCTCCCATCGGGAGTGTATGAGAACATTCCGACACGTGGAACCACTTTCATTTCAAACTACAGGGGATTTTTTCTTGTAAAGATGATTATGAAAGGCTAAAAGGTCACCGCTTGCGCGAGAACTCCCAGTAGACTACTCAAGGCTAAATGAGTCTGAACCAAGCAAGACCCCTGACCGTCTCTCCTAAGAGGAATTCATAAACATAAATTGAAACAGACATAAATAAAAGTGCTAATCTAAGCAAACGCTAGTCTGGACCCCAAGAATTCATAAGAAATCCAAAGCCATCGTTTCCATTAAATATTTATTTATTTATTGATTTCTTATTCAAAGCCATAGAGGCCAAATCAGAAAGTGCAACACACCGTCTTGGAAATAGCACACACTTGAAATTCCCTAGAGGAATAACTGGCGTTCACTTCAAACCAAACACAAAAGGAAATAATAATAAGCCAAGGCGAGCAGAAAGCCTCGGATGCTCGCAATCTTCAAACCGTAAATCATAAACACTTCAATGAAATAAATAAATAAATAATAATTATTAATAATAAATTTTCAAATCATAAAGAAAGGAAAGATAACAGGAGGTCTATACTCTAGCACAAACCCATACCCTCTCCTAAACTCCTTTCTCGCCTCTTGTAGATGGTTGCGGTTCCCTAAGAAAAAAAGAGAGAGGGGTCCATGGACCACCACGGTTAAGTGCTCTATGTCTGTTGGAGACCTAAAAGGGTCATTAGGTTCGATGACGAAACAAACAGAAGAAAGAGAAAGCGATCAAGAAAAAAACCCCCCCGCACTCAAACCAAGGGTCCTAAAAGGGCCCCCAAGGCCCCCAGCCAACGGCCCAACGGCCGAAAAAGACTGAGAGCCTGCTAAACACACACACCGTCCCCGTTTGTCGGAATATCCCTGAATGTATGTATGTATGTATATGTACGTCTATGTGTATGCGCGTGTCTATGTGCATGTGTATCTTCCAACTGACTATGTGTGTTTGTTTATGTGTTTGTCAAAGGTGCAGAGCCCACCGGCGGGTCCCCATCGACTCCAGTTGTTCCGGTGGTCTACAAGAGCAAGAGGCTTATTGTTTCCAACCAGACCGACTATGTGTGCCCCTGTCTACCCACCTCCCCCTAGATGTTACAGTGGGCCGGGAATTCCAGGAGATCCTGCAAGAGGTTACAACCAAGGCCAAAAGAAAATTTCCACGGGTTCCAAGCGCTATAAAGACGACAAAGCTTATGAGTTATTGCGGCCTAATCACCGCACGGCTTAGCCGGTTGAGCGGCCCACTAAGCAGCGCTAGAATTAGGCTTGGGTTAGGGTTAGGGTTAGGTGAAGGGGATTGTGGCTTGGTTGAAGTGAGTGACTGTGAGTGCACTGGCCAAGAGGATCCCAACCACCAGGGTAGAGGGAGAAAAGAATGTAAGTAATAAAACGAACAAGAGGAAATAAATAATAGAATTTAGAAACTGATCAATAAATAAATAAATAAATAATGATTTATTTTGTTGAAAACAGAAAAAGAAAAAATTGATTATAAATAATAAGCTGAAAGGGATATAGGCTAAGGGTAGGGGGCAATGGTCTTGGGGTTAGGACAAGAGGTATAGGGTCTAGGGTTAGGAAAGGAATTATAGGTAAGGGAATCGGAAAGGGGGAGATGGGGTTTAAGGTAAGGATAGGGGAAGTTAGGGGTTAGAATAGGGGAAAATGGGGAGAGGCTTAGGTGGGGGAAGGGATGGGTATGGGGCAAGGGGCTAGGCGGGTTGGGACGAGGGCATATGGGGTTTAAGGTTAGAATAAGGGGAGGTTGGGCTTGGGATAGGGAAACTAGGGGTAGGGAAGGAGAAGTAGGGTTAAGAGGTTAGGGCGTTAGACATAAATTGAGAATGGGTAAATAAAAAATGGGGGTTAGGGTTAGGAAATAGGGAGGTAGGGGTTAATAAATATGGGGAGAGAAAAAGGAAAGAGGGGTAAAAATAGGGGTTAGGGTTAGGAAAGGGGAGGTAGGGGTTAATAAATATGGGGGTTAGGGTTAGGAAAAAGGGAGGTAGGGATTAGTGTGGGTTGTTGATAAATGACCTACTGTGGTGGCGGAGGGAGCAGATGTTGGAATGATAAGTGCTACAAGATCAAGGTGGATACTACTAGAACAAGGTAAGTGCATAAACAAGGTAAGTGCTGAAACAAGGTAAGTGCTAAATGGTCGTTTCCAACAAATTTTTAAGTGCAATAATTGAACAAACGTGTCAAAAGGAAAATATGTGGTAATAACAATGTAATAAGGAAAAATAGTGTAATAAAAGGGTAATAAATGGTAAAAAAGGAAGATCTAGTAGGGTCTTGACCAAAGAAGAAGAAAAAAAAAAAAAAAAAAAAAAAAAAACCGGGTGGGAGAAGTGTTAGGAATATGGGCACTTAGGGTTAGTATAAGGGATAGGGGTAGGGGGCCAACTATAGGGTACGGAGAGTTAACTTAAGAATAGAGAAAATAATGATAGCAAAAGAAATTAAGTGCTAAAATTGCTAAAAGAGAAACTGAAACAGTAATAGGAGAATGGGCTGTAAAAGTAACCTGAAAAGGACTAAGTTTAAAAAAAAAAAAAAAAAAAAAAAAAAAAAAACATGAATATATGTTAAAGATGATGGGGGGGGGGGGGGGGGAAACAATAACTAAACCAGGATAAGTGCTAAATTAAAGTGCTTAAAATGAAGTGCTTGAAAGGAATACACTGCAGGCAGTCATAAAAAAGGCCAAAGAGTAAACAAAATTGGCAAACAAGGACAAAATTCAAAACCAACAAAAGCAAAGGTGAGTCCTGGAGTAGATAGGGGAACAAAAAAGGAACTAGGGGTTTGTTTAGGGACAACTGAAAAGAGGAGTAATAAATTAATGTGTAATAAACAGTTAATAAATACTTAGCAGAGGATAATTAACATAAATAAGAGAAAAATCATAAAAATTAGAGAAATATCATAACCATAAGTGAAGAAACAAACTAAGACTGCAAAAGTTGAATTTTATTGAAAAATAAGAAAAAACAGAGGGATTAAGTTTCGTTAAGACCTAAAGGATGGTATGTTTTTAATTTATTTATCCACAGATATTCAGCTCTTTTCCTCTGCGCCGTGGTCCAGCCAGGATTGCTCTCCAAGCCACAAATGCCAAGGTGAGTGGTGTCATGAACCTGAAAGTGATTTACTATGAGGGTGTTGCGTGTGTTCCGGGATATGCTGTAAAGATGTTGTTTAAGTCTAGTGCGTATAGAATTACCTGTTTCCCCAATGTACTGTAGTTTGCAAGTGTGACAAGTTATAATGTAAACTGCATTTGTGGTGTCCAGAGTGAGGGGTGTATTAGGGGCTGTGCAATGTGAATGGAAGTTAGTGATGAAGCGTTGGGGTCTGAAGAAAATGTCATGTGGAAGTGGCTGAGGAGGAGGTTTCCTAGAAAACCTTGACCGGATGAGTTTATCCTGTAAGTTTTGATTTTTGCGTAAAGCTGAAATTATTTTGTGGTGTTGGAAAGCAGGGTGAGTGGATTGGAGCTGTGTGAAGTGTTGTTTAAGGGTATGATGCAGATGTGTTGTGGAATGGGAAAAGGTTGTGATGAGTGGGATAATAGGTGTCGGACCAGATGGAGAGTTTGAACCAGAAGTGCTAGATGTGTGTGCTAGAGGGGAGTTTGTGGTGTGTCCATGTGTTGAGTGGGGATCTAGGGTAGGACCATGTGTGAGGCTAGGGGTAAGGTGAGGGCTAGTGTCTGGTGGTGATGTATGGCTTGTGTTAGTGAGTGTAGTAATAGGAGAAGATGTGTGCGCTGTATGTATGTTGGGATGTGTGTGTTGTTGTTGTTGTGAAGAAGTGTTGGAGTGAGTGGGAGCAAGAGCATGCAAGGTATCGGTCTTGATTTTCCGTAAAAATCTTTTGGAATAACCTCGTGTGCGGAGGACTGTAAAGAGGGTTACTATCGCTTCCTGGAGGTCAACTGGGAAAGTGCAAATTCTATGAAATCGGATGATTTGTGATTTGATGATGGCACGGAAAGTATGTTTGGGATGGTAACTGGTTTTGTGTAATAGTGCATGTGTGTCAGTGGGTTTGAAGAAGACTTTTGTACTGAGGGAGCTATGTGTTGGAGAGAGGGGTGTAAGGAAGATGGTAGTATCAAGGAAATTAACGGAGTGAGGGTCAATGGAGGCTTTCAGTTTAATTGTAGTGTGGTGCGTGTTAAGTATGTGTATGAAGTCATTGAATTGGTCAAGTGTGTGAGTCCAAGCTCCTATAATGTCATCCAGGAAGCGATAGTAAAAGAGAGGTTTGAGGGGGCATTTGGCTAAGGCTTCTTGCTCCCACTCACTCATGTAGATGTTGGCATATGCCGGTGCAAACCTTTGGCCCATGGCAGTTCCATGGATTTGCAAAAATTGGCGGTCGTCAAATTCAAAGTCGTTATGGGTTAAACAGATTTCAAGCAGTTGAAGAATGGTATTGTCCGGTCTAGTGGGGTCTGGAAATTGAGTGAATTTATTGTGTATTGCTGTGATACCGGCTTGGGTGTTAATGTTGGTATACAGGCTGTCCACGTCTATTGTAAAAAGGTAGGTATGGTTGGGAACTGCCATGGGCCGAATCTTGTGTATGAAATCATATGTGTCTTTTATGTAGCTGGGGTGTCTGGTGGAGAGTGGGTTTATGAAATGGTCAATGAAAAATGAAATATTGTACGTGGTGGAGTTGCAATCTGAGACTATGGGTCTACCGGGAGGAACCTCGAAGGGAACTGTCCAAGTTTCTGGTGATTTATGGATTTTAGGTAAGAGATAAAAGGCACGTGGTCTGGGTTGGTCAGGGCCTAGAAGGAAATTAAACTGTTTTTTGGAGATGAAGTGATCAGAGTATAAGGTATGGACTAACTGTCGAATTTTGGTTTGTGCTATGGGTTGTAATGACTGTGTAATGGGAGAGTAATGTAGCTGATTAGACAGTTGACGGTTAGCTTCTAAGAGATACTGGTGGGTGTCAAGGATAACTATTTTTGAACCTTTGTCGGCTGGTTTAATGATGATCCGGGAATTTGTCTTGAGTTGAGTTATTGCTTGTTGTTCAGATTGAGATATGTTAGAATGGTTTCTAGGAAAAGAACGGGTGAAATAATTGGAAAGGGAATGGAGGTCTTTACGGAAGAGGGTTTTGAGGGTTTCATCCACCTGAGAGTCTGGCGGCTCCCAGGTGGAGGGGAGGGTAAATGGGATAGGGTCATAGTCAGAGTTATCTTGGAAGTGATTTATGAGTTTTAACCGTCTGTGATAATGGTGGATGTCCCTTCGAAGCTCCTCCCGGTCTATTGTGGTAGGTGTGGGTATGAAAGAAAGACCTTTTTCTAAAAGTGAACGTTGAGCAGGAGTGAGGGTAAAGGATTTAGACAGGTTAAGGATAAGTGGGTCAGTGTGGGGTATGTTGGTGGGGGGAGAGGTGGGTGGGGGTGTGTCCTGGCTTAGGGTATGTGAGGGAATAAATTTAGCTGTTTGCACCAGTGTTGTAACATCTTTGTAGCAATGTGGGGGGGCCAATGTACGGTGTCGACTGTGGTGTACTGGTCTGCAGGGAAGGGCTGGAGGTGAGGGAGGTGTTTGGAAATGTAGTAATTAATCTCTGTGAAATTTTGAATATATTCTGGGCGGAGTGTCTGTGAAAAGTTAAGTAAAGGTATGTAGATACTGGCATTCGGGAAGACCTTGGTGGCAAGTTTGAACATTGTATTTAACTGTTTGTTTGTGGTGGCCTTGGCATTGAGCTTCATGTTGTTAGTGCCCACCGACAGGACAGCCAGCTCAACAGATTCCTGTGGAGGGGTCTTTTCTAGCAGACGGATCATATGGTTGACTGTTGCACCTGGATAACTGTCTATTTGGATATTGTGATAGGGGTGGGGAGGGATGCGTGCCAAATTAGAATCACCAATGAAGATTATTGGTTTGGTGGCATGGATATGCCATTCTTGGATTCTGTTCCGCTCCCATTTGTGGTATGTGGGTTGAAAGAGGGAAGGGGGCTGTTGGACCAGGGGAGGGGGTCTAGTTGGTAGTTGAAGAAGAGAGGGGGGGTTCAGAAGAGGAGGGGGTCTAGGTGTTTGGAGTTGTGAACGAAGATGTCTAGTATTGCTGTGTATTGTGTGTGGTGGAGGAGAGGGGTTGTTGTGGGAGGGAGCAGTGGTTCCAGACAGTGTCTGTCCCATAGAGGTAGAGGGCTCAGAAACAGGAGTTTTAAGCGTGTTAGCTTTCTGAATTTCCTTGTTCATCACCGACCTCTTAGGTTTGACCTGTCTGGAGCACGTCCCGCCCACGTCTCTGGAGTCTGGGGAAGGAAGAAGAGGTGTTATAGCATTTTGTGAAAAGTGTGTGAGGTGTCTAGCTGGCGTGTTGGTGAAGCTTACCCTATTGGTATTAGATGGCGTGGTATTTGTAGGTGAACTAGTGATGGCATGTGTAATCTCTGCAGTTACTACAATGGTTCTTTTGGGTTTGGGTGGTGTAAGTGTTGGGGAAAGGGTAGGTACTTCAACTACGGTGTTAGTGGCAGGGGGTGTATTCATGGGAGTAGGGCTCGTTGTAGTGATAGCTAGGGGTGGAGCAGGTGTGTTAGTGAGGGGGTCTGTGTCAGTGTCTGGTGGGGGAGATGTAGAATGGTCTAATGATAGCTGAAAGTTTAGATTCTGGATGTTGATGTGTGTGAAGGGTTTGTTAGGGGAGGAGAAAGGTGTAGATGGTTCTATGGATGCTGATGTAGTGGCTCCCAAGTCCGGGTTAGGAGGGGGAGTCTGGACTATAGGTGGGGGTAAAGGAGGTGGTTCTATGGGTGCAGATGATGTAGCGACTTCCAAGTCCGGGTTAGGAGGGGAAGTCTGAGGTGTAGGTAGGGCAGGTGGAGGTAAAGGGGGGAATTGAGTGAGATAAGTGGGGTCTGATGGGTGTGTGGCTATGTGGTGTGGGTCTGAAGTGGAGGAGGATGATAAGTTAGGGGTAGAGGAGTGAGGTGGAGGGTGTGTAATGGAGATGGATGGAGGGTTGAGGATCTGTTGAACTGACTGTAATGTAGCTGGGGAGAGCTTTGTTTGATACCTTTTTCTGGCCCAGCCACTGGCAATCTGCAATGATAATGGGTTAAAAGTGGGAGGTGTGGTAGTTAGTTGGGTGAGCTGTGTATTGTAATGTTGGAGAAGGATTTCCATATTGTTTTCCATCCATGTGTGTGTGTTTGCATTCAGTAATGAGCGTGTTTGATCAGTGGGTAAGGCGGGTTTGATGAATTGAGTTAGTTTTATTACCTGCCGTGTCATGCCCCTTGGGAAAAAACCAGTTTGGAGTGCATGTGAGATAATCTGTTTGTGGTGGGTGACTTGTATGAGTTTGAAATAATGCTTGGCTAACTGTCTAGTGAGGGCATCTGGTGGTTGGGTGAGGGTATGTGTTCTGTTAATAGTTGCCATGATGTAGAAGGTGGGTTAGGGTATGGTGTAATAGATAGTGTATGTAAGGGACAGTGTGTAATGTGGTGGTTGTGTGGTGTGGTGTAGTGTAGTGTAGTGTAGTGTAGTGTGGGAGAAGGATATGTTATGTAAATACAGAGAAAAAAAAAAAAAAAAAAAAAAAAAAAAGGGGGGGCGGGGCTGGGGGGGGGGGCGTTGGGGGGCCGTTGGAAGTGAGGGCTAGGGGGCAGCTAAGGGTAAGGGGGCAGCTGGGGGGGCGTTGAAAATAAGGGCTGAGGGTAAGGGGGCAGCTGGGGGGGGCGTTAGAAGTAAGGGGTTAAGGTTAAGGGTAAGGGTAAGGGGGCAGCTGGCTATGAAGAAACAAAACGGTGGATGCTGTAAAGGCAAGAGTTAACATTACCACAATTAAAACACTGAAATAAGTAAAACCTGTACCTTAGACTGGGTGTAGGTTGGCTTCCTTCAGATGGCTTGGTTGTTTGAACATCCAGTGTGCTTGGTTGCTTGAAGGTCCAGTGTGCTTGGTCTTGATGTACTCCAAAAAACCAGATGGTTAAAATCCACAGTGTTCATGGAGATAAAAGCATTCCGACCAGCAAAGTTCAGCAAAGTTCAATTTAAGCAGTAGCAGACTTGTTCAGAGAAATGTTTGTAGCTATTAGCATGCTAAGCCATGTGCTCAACAGGTTACTTCACAGTGTTTTAAAAGTTCTTAAAAGTCCAATGTTTATTCAAAATATATGTTAAAAGGAACAAACCTTTTAAAATTTGGAGTCAGATTTAGTCAATAGCATAAATACCGTTTTGTTTCTTCCGGAGAACTCCTGACGTTTCGGAAAGTTAATCCTGCATCAGAGGAGAATGTGCCATGTTGCTGTTCAGGTGGGTATTTCAAGTAGAAAGTAGGGGATGGGACAGGAAAAGGAAGGGGTAGGGGCTTCCAATAAAGTTGTCTGATAGGCTGTAGTGTAAGTCTATCTGCTAAAGGTTATCAGTGATAGGATGGCTGTAAGGGGTCCATAAGATGTCATACTGAATGGGGAGTTGGGAAATGTAGTTTAGGCCTAACCCTATTTGGGTTCAGTAAGGGTAAAAGGGCTATGGTTAGGAGGTCCTCTATGGTGTAGTGGTTAAGAGGTAAGACCAAGATGTGGGAGACCCAGGTTCAAGACCCAGTTGATCAATTATGTGAAAGGGAGTCTTTTAAATAAATAATTAAAAGGACGTAAGAAAAAATAAAAAGATAAATAAATAAAGAAGAAGACTCAATAGATAAAATTTATACAAAGTGAAAAGTGCTAGAATTAAGGAGGACCTATAAAATGAAACATGTAAAATATGTAGTGAAGTGTTGCGGGGAGATAATGGGGGGTAGGAACAGGCAAAGTCGCACTAAAACAATCAGGAGTGGATAGAAGAAATTAATAAAATAAAAAAACTCTACAAGGATTAAAATCACAATGCATCCTAAAAGAAAATCAGAGGGCTCAGTGGGGTAGGGGTAGAGCGCAAGTCCCCAAGACTGGAGGTTGTGGGTTCAAACCCCACCAGAAAACTCTGGAATAATTTATAGTAATGTCATAAATTCTTAGAAAAGGAAAGAAAGGAGAGAATGGTATTCCATTAGCCAGCTGCCCCCATGGGAGAATGGATATGGCAATGGTCTGGAGATATGGCAATGGTCTGAAGATATGGTGTACTGGGTTCGATGCCAGGGTGTGGCTGGGCCAGTGGGGTATCATCCTGTCGGTGGGTGGAAAGCAACCCTGGCTGAGGTCATAGAAACAAAGATGGAAGATGAAAGAGAAACAGAAATGAAATTTATAGAAAATTAGAAAAATTAAATTAAATGGGGGAGGTGTGTGGGATCCAATGGCACTGGCTAGGTTAGGTGAAGGGGAATGTGGCTTGGTTGGAGTGGGTGACTGTGAGTGCACTGGCCAAGAGGATCCCAACCACCAGGGTAGAGGGAGAAAATAATATAAGTGATAAAAAGAACAAGAGGGAAGTAAATAATAGAAAAAAATGAAATGATCAATACATAATTAAATAATGATTTATTTTGTTGAATTAAGAAAAAGAAAAAATGAATATAAATAATAAGCTGAAAGGGATATAGGCTAAGGGTAGGGGGCAATGGTCTTGGGGTTAGGACAAGAGGTATAGGGTCTAGGGTTAGGAAAGGAATTATAGGTAAGGGAATCGGAAAGGGGGAGATGGGGTTTAAGGTAAGGATAGGGGAAGTTAGGGGTTAGAATAGGGGAAAATGGGGAGAGGCTTAGGTGGGGGAAGGGATGGGTATGGGGCAAGGGGCTAGGCGGGTTGGGACGAGGGCATATGGGGTTTAAGGTTAGAATAAGGGGAGGTTGGGCTTGGGATAGGGAAACTAGGGGTAGGGAAGGAGAAGTAGGGTTAAGAGGTTAGGGCGTTAGACATAAATTGAGAATGGGTAAATAAAAAATGGGGGTTAGGGTTAGGAAATAGGGAGGTAGGGGTTAATAAATATGGGAAAAAGAAAAAGGGTTAGGGGTTACGGTAGAAGGGGGAGGTAGGGGTTAATAAATATGGGGGTTAGGGTTAGGAAAAAGGGAGGTAGGGATTAGTGTGGGTTGTTGATAAATGACCTACTGTGGTGGCGGAGGGAGCAGATGTTGGAATGATAAGTGCTACAAGATCAAGGTGGATACTACTAGAACAAGGTAAGTGCATAAACAAGGTAAGTGCTGAAACAAGGTAAGTGCTAAATGGTCGTTTCCAACAAATTTTTAAGTGCAATAATTGAACAACCGTGTCAAAAGGAAAGTATGTGGTAATAACAATGTAATAAGGAAAAATAGTGTAATAAAAGGGTAATAAATGGTAAAAAAGGAAGATCTAGTAGGGTCTTGACCAAAGAAGAAAAAAAAAAAAAAAAAAAAAAAACGGGTGGGAGAAGTGTTAGGAATATGGGCACTTAGGGTTAGTATAAGGGATAGGGGTAGGGGGCCAACTATAGGGTACGGAGAGTTAACTTAAGAATAGAGAATATAATGAAGCAAAAGAAATTAAGTGCTAAAATTACTAAAAGAGAAACTGAAACAGTAATAGGAGAATGGGCTGTAAAAGTAACCTGAAAAAGGACTAAGTTTAAAAAAAAAAAAAAAAAAAAAAAAAAACATGAATACATGTTAAAGATGATGGGGGGGGGGGGGGAAACAATAACTAAACCAGGATAAGTGCTAAATTAAAGTGCTTAAAATGAAGTGCTTGAAAGGAATACACTGCAGGCAGTCATAAAAAAGGCCAAAGAGTAAACAAAATTGGCAAACAAGGACAAAATTCAAAACCAACAAAAGCAAAGGTGAGTCCTGGAGTAGATAGGGGAACAAAAAAGGAACTAGGGGTTTGTTTAGGGACAACTGAAAAGAGGAGTAATAAATTAATGTGTAATAAACAGTTAATAAATACTTAGCAGAGGATAATTAACATAAATAAGAGAAAAATCATAAAAATTAGAGAAATATCATAACCATAAGTGAAGAAACAAACTAAGACTGCAAAAGTTGAATTTTATTGAAAAATAAGAAAAAACAGAGGGATTAAGTTTCGTTAAGACCTAAAGGATGGTATGTTTTTAATTTATTTATCCACAGATATTCAGCTCTTTTCCTCTGCGCCGTGGTCCAGCCAGGATTGCTCTCCAAGCCACAAATGCCAAGGTGAGTGGTGTCATGAACCTGAAAGTGATTTACTATGAGGGTGTTGCGTGTGTTCCGGGATATGCTGTAAAGATGTTGTTTAAGTCTAGTGCGTATAGAATTACCTGTTTCCCCAATGTACTGTAGTTTGCAAGTGTGACAAGTTATAATGTAAACTGCATTTGTGGTGTCCAGAGTGAGGGGTGTATTAGGGGCTGTGCAATGTGAATGGAAGTTAGTGATGAAGCGTTGGGGTCTGAAGAAAATGTCATGTGGAAGTGGCTGAGGAGGAGGTTTCCTAGAAAACCTTGACCGGATGAGTTTATCCTGTAAGTTTTGATTTTTGCGTAAAGCTGAAATTATTTTGTGGTGTTGGAAAGCAGGGTGAGTGGATTGGAGCTGTGTGAAGTGTTGTTTAAGGGTATGATGCAGATGTGTTGTGGAATGGGAAAAGGTTGTGATGAGTGGGATAATAGGTGTCGGACCAGATGGAGAGTTTGAACCAGAAGTGCTAGATGTGTGTGCTAGAGGGGAGTTTGTGGTGTGTCCATGTGTTGAGTGGGGATCTAGGGTAGGACCATGTGTGAGGCTAGGGGTAAGGTGAGGGCTAGTGTCTGGTGGTGATGTATGGCTTGTGTTAGTGAGTGTAGTAATAGGAGAAGATGTGTGCGCTGTATGTATGTTGGGATGTGTGTGTTGTTGTTGTTGTGAAGAAGTGTTGGAGTGAGTGGGAGCAAGAGCATGCAAGGTATCGGTCTTGATTTTCCGTAAAAATCTTTTGGAATAACCTCGTGTGCGGAGGACTGTAAAGAGGGTTACTATCGCTTCCTGGAGGTCAACTGGGAAAGTGCAAATTCTATGAAATCGGATGATTTGTGATTTGATGATGGCACGGAAAGTATGTTTGGGATGGTAACTGGTTTTGTGTAATAGTGCATGTGTGTCAGTGGGTTTGAAGAAGACTTTTGTACTGAGGGAGCTATGTGTTGGAGAGAGGGGTGTAAGGAAGATGGTAGTATCAAGGAAATTAACGGAGTGAGGGTCAATGGAGGCTTTCAGTTTAATTGTAGTGTGGTGCGTGTTAAGTATGTGTATGAAGTCATTGAATTGGTCAAGTGTGTGAGTCCAAGCTCCTATAATGTCATCCAGGAAGCGATAGTAAAAGAGAGGTTTGAGGGGGCATTTGGCTAGGGCTTCTTGCTCCCACTCACTCATGTAGATGTTGGCATATGCCGGTGCAAACCTTTGGCCCATGGCAGTTCCATGGATTTGCAAAAATTGGCGGTCATCAAATTCAAAGTCGTTATGGGTTAAACAGATTTCAAGTAGTTGAAGAATGGTATTGTCCGGTCTAGTGGGGTCTGGAAATTGAGTGAATTTATTGTGTATTGCTGTGATACCGGCTTGGGTGTTAATGTTGGTATACAGGCTGTCCACGTCTATTGTAAAGAGGTAGGTATGGTTGGGAACTGCCATGGGCCGAATCTTGTGTATGAAATCATATGTGTCTTTTATGTAGCTGGGGTGTCTGGTGGAGAGTGGGTTTATGAAATGGTCAATGAAAAATGAAATATTGTACGTGGTGGAGTTGCAATCTGAGACTATGGGTCTACCGGGAGGAACCTCGAAGGGAACAGTCCAAGTTTCTGGTGGTTTATGGATTTTAGGTAAGAGATAAAAGGCACGTGGTCTGGGTTGGTCAGGGCCTAGAAGGAAATTAAACTGTTTTTTGGAGATGAAGTGATCAGAGTATAAGGTATGGACTAACTGTCGAATTTTGGTTTGTGCTATGGGTTGTAATGACTGTGTAATGGGAGAGTAATGTAGCTGATTAGACAGTTGACGGTTAGCTTCTAAGAGATACTGGTGGGTGTCAAGGATAACTATTTTTGAACCTTTGTCGGCTGGTTTAATGATGATCCGGGAATTTGTCTTGAGTTGAGTTATTGCTTGTTGTTCAGATTGAGATATGTTAGAATGGTTTCTAGGAAAAGAACGGGTGAAATAATTGGAAAGGGAATGGAGGTCTTTACGGAAGAGGGTTTTGAGGGTTTCATCCACCTGAGAGTCTGGCGGCTCCCAGGTGGAGGGGAGGGTAAATGGGATAGGGTCATAGTCAGAGTTATCTTGGAAGTGATTTATGAGTTTTAACCGTCTGTGATAATGGTGGATGTCCCTTCGAAGCTCCTCCCGGTCTATTGTGGTAGGTGTGGGTATGAAAGAAAGACCTTTTTCTAAAAGTGAACGTTGAGCAGGAGTGAGGGTAAAGGATTTAGACAGGTTAAGGATAAGTGGGTCAGTGTGGGGTATGTTGGTGGCGGGAGAGGTGGGTGGGGGTGTGTCCTGGCTTAGGGTATGTGAGGGAATAAATTTAGCTGTTTACACCAGTGTTGTAACATCTTTGTACCAATGTGGGGAGGCCAATGTACGGTGTCGACTGTGGTGTACTGGTCTGCAGGGAAGGGCTGGAGGTGAGGGAGGTGCTTGGAAATGTAGTAATTAATCTCTGTAAAATTTTGAATATATTCTGGGCGGAGTGTCTGTGAAAAGTTGAGTAAAGGTATGTAGATACTGGCATTCGGGAAGACCTTGGTGGCAAGTTTGAACATTGTATTTAACTGTTTGTTTGTGGTGGCCTTGGCATTGAGCTTCATGTTGTTAGTGCCCACCGACAGGACAGCCAGCTCAACAGATTCCTGTGGAGGGGTCTTTTCTAGCAGACGGATCATATGGTTGACTGTTGCACCTGGATAACTGTCTATTTGGATATTGTGATAGGGGTGGGGAGGGATGCGTGCCAAATTAGAATCACCAATGAAGATTATTGGTTTGGTGGCATGGATATGCCATTCTTGGATTCTGTTCCGCTCCCATTTGTGGTATGTGGGTTGAAAGAGGGAAGGGGGCTGTTGGACCAGGGGAGGGGGTCTAGTTGGTAGTTGAAGAAGAGAGGGGGGGTTCAGAAGAGGAGGGGGTCTAGGTGTTTGGAGTTGTGAACGAAGATGTCTAGTATTGCTGTGTATTGTGTGTGGTGGAGGAGAGGGGTTGTTGTGGGAGGGAGCAGTGGTTCCAGACAGTGTCTGTCCCATAGAGGTAGAGGGCTCAGAAACAGGAGTTTTAAGCGTGTTAGCTTTCTGAATTTCCTTGTTCATCACCGACCTCTTAGGTTTGACCTGTCTGGAGCACGTCCCGCCCACGTCTCTGGAGTCTGGGGAAGGAAGAAGAGGTGTTATAGCATTTTGTGAAAAGTGTGTGAGGTGTCTAGCTGGCGTGTTGGTGAAGCTTACCCTATTGGTATTAGATGGCGTGGTATTTGTAGGTGAACTAGTGATGGCATGTGTAATCTCTGCAGTTACTACAATGGTTCTTTTGGGTTTGGGTGGTGTAAGTGTTGGGGAAAGGGTAGGTACTTCAACTACGGTGTTAGTGGCAGGGGGTGTATTCATGGGAGTAGGGCTCGTTGTAGTGATAGCTGGGGGTGGAGCAGGTGTGTTAGTGAGGGGGTCTGTGTCAGTGTCTGGTGGGGGAGATGTAGAATGGTCTAATGATAGCTGAAAGTTTAGATTCTGGATGTTGATGTGTGTGAAGGGTTTGTTAGGGGAGGAGAAAGGTGTAGATGGTTCTATGGATGCTGATGTAGTGGCTCCCAAGTCCGGGTTAGGAG
>JAODXP020008719.1:0-95000 GCA_027497455.2 Sardinella longiceps
GTGGCAAAGCAATATTAAGTTTTGATGCAAAATCCAAAGCTCATATCAAATTGCAGTTTCAATAAATTCGGGGAGAACCCCCAGATCTGTAAACTTAATATTGTAGGCCTACACATGAGTCACGAACACAAATTACGCTAATGCTAATATGCAAATGCTAGTGTGCAAATGTGTTTTGAAACAACTGCACTGAATGGTAGAAAAAAATACTACAAATTCACTGTTGCGCATTTATGACTTTAACATACACATGCAAAATAAATTTCAGATTTACGGTTACTTGTTTGTGATAGTGTATTAAAATCCGGTGTCCGAAAAATACTTCTCCGCTGGGGGCCTGTGAATAAGGGCCCATGTTGTTCATAGCTTGTTAAGGCTTTTCATCCCTGATAGCATTGTTACCAACATCTTCATGTGTGAAATATATTGAAACTGCCAATGAAGTTTGGCTATCACGTTACTTATTTAAAACGGGATGTCACCCCCATAGGCTACAGTCTATGGTCACTCCTGCTCAAAACTTCTGCTATAGTCTGCTGGTGAGAATTAACGTTATAAGTGCTAATTACGCTAGCGCTTCAATTTCACTCTTCTCAATTAGCCTACCTAATGCAGATACATATCACAGACTGTAACCAAGCATATTTAGCTTGATTAAATGTAATGTTAATGAATGCGTTAATGTAAATATTTACGGACTTACCCTTTTCTCTGAAACTGCTTCATCAATCGGACTGAATCGGTGATTCTTGTGGCGTTTGGAGAAAAAACACACCATGCAAACAAGTTGCTGATCATCATGACAAAACAGTTTGAGACGTTCTTTATGAACATTGCACTGTGCTCGTCCCTGTCTTCTCTCCTGAAGAAACTTCTCACACAAGTTTCTCAGCGCAAGGTTGACTGGTGGATTTTCTATTGGCGAAATCGTCCTGCAGACTGGACATTCTCTGGATGGTTTAGTTGCCCAGCACTGCGCCAGGCAGACTTTACAGATGCTGTGAGTGCAGGACAGAACTACGGGATCCTTGAAGATGTCAATGCACACAGGGCAAAACAAATGCTCTTGTAGCGACGACGAAGCCATATTCCAAGAAGTTTCCGCAAATCATTCAAGTTAGTTTTAGAAACCGCATGTAACTGTAAATACCAACAAAACAAACTTTACCAATCTATGCAACAACACCTCCGCTCACCTAGGCACATTCACGTCATCACCAGACGTGTTTTTTTTTTTTCCAGAGGACCCTGAGAAAACTTCACTGTGTCCGCGCGTGCGCTCTTATGCGAAGCTTCCCACATCTGTCATCCCACAGCATCTGATGACGAGATCTACCGGACCACACACTTTAGCTAGTCCAGTCAATCTAGCCCAGTCAGTCTAGCTTTGTCTAGACACAAAAAAAAATTACCACAGAAACGGTTCATAGTTTTTATTGGTCCTGAACCCCCCTGAATCGTACTAAAAGACTACCGCAGTAGATGCAGTGGAATATTTTCCATGAAAGTTGTGCCGGGCGGTGCGCCTCACATAAATTAATAATATCATCTCATACTTCTTTCTGTAAATTTTTCTTTTTGGCAGGAGGTCCCCCTTTCTTTTTTGGTCCCCCCTCCTGCCAAATCACACTTTAACCACTGATCATAACAAACAAGAAATCTATTACACATTTTCTCCAAACCATCCTCCCCTTTCCTTCTGAGGCCCGTGATGGATCTGACCTGATGACCACCTAATTGGCAACCAACACCCAATGAACTCTAATCCCACTCCAACTACTGACTCCATCCCTGTCACCTGGGGACGTGGTGTTGGCAGACAGGGGATTTGACATCAGAGAGAGTGTTGCCTTATGGGCGCTACATTGAGGACGCCTGCATTCAGCAGGGGCAAATGCCAACTAGAAGCGAAAGAAGTTGAAGACACAAGAAATATTGCGCATGTCAGAATTCATGTGGAGCGTGTAATCAGGTGCGTGCGTGCAAAGTACACTATAATAAACGACACCATTACTTTGGGCTTTGTGCTACCTTGTGAAGGAGAGGAGAAATCCTTATTAGATAAGATTGTTGTTGTGTGCTGTGCCTTGACAAACTCGTGTCCTGGCATTGTTGTCAAGCTGGGTGATTAAATTTGTACACACCTGTATATTACTGTAAATTTTATGTTTTGTCTTGTGTTTTTATGTTCTGTTTAATGCCATGTTGACTATGTGGATACATGAAATACACAGACTCGTTTTCTTTTGAATGTTGTTTCCTTGTTCTGTGTAATGCCATTTTTGCTATGTGGATATATGAAATATACAAGAGTCTTTGTTTGAATTTCGCCTCCTTTCTCTGTTTTGAAACGAGAGAAGCTTGTTTAATTTACCTCACTATGTACAGTACATTGCATATTGTCACCGACTGCATCAAAACTGAAGGAACATATTGACACTTATGTATAACATTAAATTAACAGTTACCCATCAACAGTGTTGTGCCAGGTTGGGAGTAAGAAAACTAATAAATTTTTCTCTTCCAAATCATAATAAGCAACAAAATTGCTCTTTAGTTACATTCAACTATTCATTGTGTATAACTACTGTAATAATTCCCCTGTAATAGCCTATTACTAAAAACAGTACAGCTGTCACTCCTCAAACAGAATTACAATACAACTACTTTTAAAGGAGGAAGCATTTGTGAAAGATTGCCTCTTTAGTTAAGAAGTGTACACAGTTAAGATCACATTCACCCATTTCTCAGGCTTGTGCGCCCAGAGCGTATCCCAAGTCTAAGGAGCAGGAATATTACAAATCACACACAGTTAAAGGGACACCAGGCAGGACTACGTTTTTATACAGTCGCCGAAATATTTGAAAAAATACAACTGCGTTACACATTCTCAGCAATCGATGTAAATTTAGAGAGTACAAACCAGAGATGATATTTTTTTTGTGTTACATTGTCTGACAAACCGGTAATAAATGCGATTTCAGTTATACCTACTTTCAGTTTCTATTTCGTGGACCCGACACTCTGCCAAACTGCAAGCGGGATTACCGCGAAACATATGCTTGAGTCTGACGAGAGAGCCATCGGTCACCCCGTAATGAACCATTTAATCATTGAAGTGACTTCGAGGCTGGTAAATTAACAGTAAAACGTTGCCTGGTGTCCCTTTAAGACTGCAGTTAAGACCACATTCACCCATTTTTCAGGCTTGCGCACCCAGAGTCATGCAAGTATCGCAAAGCCATGGCTCTTCTGAACCAGGTACAGTACTGAGTCCAACGCATCCTAAATGGAACCACTGAATGGGGCACTTGGGATTGTCACAAGACACCATGTCATTCAGGTCTTCAGGCTGTCTGCAAGTGCACCACAACACAGGATGCTGAGCCTTTTGCTTGGGGTGAGGGCAGGGGGGCTGTTTTCGAGCCCTTTTTCTTTTGGATTTGGGTGTAGTTTGTGCGTGTGGTGTTTGCAGCCCCACTAAAGGCACAAGGGGTGAATGCTGTGTGAAGTGACCGGCCACAAGCTCAGGTATACAACCATGTGGAAAAACTGTTGTGCAGCTGGCAGAAGAGTGCAGTTCCATAGCTCCACATCAGGCTTCACACACACAATGGAAAGGTTTTGCTTTGTCCACACAACAAAGTCACAGAACTGGGACCCGGTCACAAACACCTGTGTTTGGACTTGCTTGTAGTATGGATGCATCTTCTTTATCTGAAGTTGTCCATCAGTATACTGCAAGCAAAACTCTTTGTCTGTTCCGGCCTGTAGAATGGTACTGTCCCGATGTTTGAAGGGGCACTTGATCTCCACACATCCATTCCCACAGCATGCACAGGGGACAAGTGCATCAAGTGTCGCCCCCAGTTCAGGGAATGAAGGGTTGATGACGAAACCGCACTGTTCCACCGTCATCTCCCTGTGGCGCGGTTCTGCGTGTCTGATGTAGGATATCCTTGCGGTATCCTTCTGTTGTGTTCCCCACTTCATTGGCTCTGGAGCATGATCAGCCTGTCGGTAGTTCTGTGGATAACACACCCTCATCACGGTTGACCTTGCTGGTAGAGGTTGAGACAACGGCATGAATGTTGAAGGCTGTTATCCTTCCTGCCCACGCCCTGTGCCAGAGATCAGACTTATACTGTTGCCGTGTGCTCTTCTCTAACGCACCTGCCTCTGTGTCGGTCACTGACACTAGGTGTGGCAGGCCCTTGCAGTGTTGACGCAAAAGTGACAAGTCACAACCATCCATCTGGGGGTTGCGAAGACACAGCAGTGACTTGGGCAGAACACATGGCTGCACAGGGTCAACATAGTAGCATACTCCTTCATCACAGAGCACAGTACGCCCCTGTTCTCATGGACCGCAGCTATGTAGGGTGCTATTTCATCTAATGTTTTGAGACGTAGTTGTGTGCGACCTGAGCGTGTGCGGGGCTTGTATGGTGTGCTGGTGTCTCCATTAAGGGTTTTGTCAAGTGCCTTTTCCGGGCTGAGCTTGTGGTGAAATCATCAATGGCATGGCCAGGTACTCCCTGCACTTTGGTGACATTGGAGGGAATCATCCAGTATGCTCCGACATCTGTTGGCGTCACCAATCCCCGCTTATGCACAGCAGCATTGATCTTGTAGAGGAGGGCTCAGGCCCGAATCACACACAAACTGCGCGTTTGCGGTGCGGGGGCGGTCCGTGAGCGGTGCCTGTGGGCTTGGGCATTCACACAAGAAATTGTCTCTGCGGTGTTCTGCACGAAGCGGCTGCCCGAGCTCTGCATTCAAAATCTATGGACACCGCGCAAGTCCCGCTTACCGCGCTGAAAACGCTTGGAAAAATAGAACTTGTTTCTATTTCAAAAAGCAGCGCGGGAGCTGCGCGGTTCACCGCTCAGAAACCGGACAGGAGCCGTGCAGAACACGCGTGCAGTCTGAATGACCTAACCTGTTAACATGTATTCTAAATGAAATCGCCCCAAAACCGCGCCCGCGCCGCTCACGCACAGGTTTGTGTGTGAATCGGCCGTCACACATGAGAGCACTTCTCTGCAACACCAGCCATGCAAGTGTAGTGAGCGCAGTCCACTTCCCCACTAGCTGTGAGTATCGCCCATGGCTGTAGGGGTTTCTGGCCGGTTGGCATGGAGTGATTCACCTAAGACCATATAAACACAGAAACACACATTGAGCTGTATGCAAACATTTCAGGCAAAAAATATTGGCATGAACACAGTAGGTGGCAGGTAGCAGAGGTGGAAAGAGTGCAGAAAATTAATACTCAAGTAAAAGTATCTTTAATTTGCTTAAATCATACTCAAGTAAAAGTAGCTTATTTTGGACCTTATTTTCCCACAGCAATATGTTCTGATAAGGACATGTTCACACCAACACAGGTAATATGTATCCAGTTAGCCCTTCCGTTTACATTAGAATAGAGGATTCTGAAACTGAAAACGATTCCAAAAATGATTGCTGAGGTCGATTTTAAAAATGATCGCTGAGGTGGATGAATAGAAAATCGTTGTGGAATGTGGATGCAAAACGTTCTGAAAACGAGAGTGGATGACGATCGTTTTCATTGTGAATATGAATCTAGGCACACAGCATAAAAGAACCTTAACCCCACTACCTGGAAGGCACCATTCAATACAGTCTGGTATTTTTTGCCCACAACGGAGCCTCTGCTTCAAGGCATTATTCCACTCAGTTTAGGGTTAGGATGAGGTTTGAGGGGGTTAGGAATAGGGTAAAGGTAGTGCCTTTTAGGCTGTGCTGCCTGGAAGGTGCCATTGGGGGCAAAAAAACACCACTGAGCAAATAATACCAAAGATTGAATCTTGCTTGAACTTACATAGGGAGTCTACCAGGCAGGGGTAAAAATGTGGGACTATATTACCTGACTTTGAAGAAAGGAAAAAAAAAAAAACAACTGCTTAACATGGCACTTCAGTGCTAGAAGCCAAGCTGTTACCTTGTGCTGTCTGAACTAGTGCGAGATGTTATGGCATCCCCATAAAGTTCCTCGCCTATCGGGCCACTAAAAGTAGCGGAAATATACGTCTAGAATATCAAAACACACTGCAGCATTTGTACGTAATGCCATGCTCCAGCTCTCCTACCAATCCCAAACCAACGACGAAGGTAGCAACAACAACAGTTTTAACGTTACCCTGTGGTACCTATTTGTAGCTGTGGCAATCAAACTCATTTTACTCAGGTGTGATGGTTCGGGGCAACGTCACGGGGATTCACCCACGTCACTGGGGTTCACCCTACTACATTTGCTAATGCTAATTGTTTACTCCACTGACTCGCTAACCACCACTATTCACTGTTTACCTAGCTAACAACATTAACTAACTTACTTAACTAACTGACTAGCCTAACTAACCGCTATCTCCGGGTCAAGATGGCGCCGTTGATGACGTTTATGACCATTCAGTGACGTATCTTGGCAATCTCTATTGACAGTAAAGGCATTTCCATGACAACAACACATAAACAAATACTGACAGAACTCCAGTACTACTAGACGCAGGCTATGGCCAACGCTACTCATGTACTTTGTCCGAAAAATCATGAAAATTATTTTTAAGATAAAAAAAAAAAAACCTTCCCCACAATATGCCTGGCGTACATTTTAATCCAGCTGAGGTAGCAAGTGACGTTCTGGACCTCAAATATTCTGACACTCAGTAACTTTAGACTAGCCTATGCTATCTATTTTCATATGGCGCAACGCAAAGTGCACACAAAATACGTGGGCTTAAAAATTCATACCTGTGTGAAGCTGCCCCGCCCCCAAACCCAAAATGCTGAAATAACACTGCAGTTCGTTTGTGCTGTAAATATTTTCATTTGTGCTATTAAATAATTAATTTAGAGTAATTTAGAAACACATTTTCAATACAAACGAACAGTGTTTTTTCAGCATTTTGGGTTTGAGGAGGGTGGGCAGCCTCAGGCATGTCCCGATAGAGACTGTTTGGAGTGGTTTGGAGTGATTTGGACGTGGAGTGGGGCTGCGTGACGTCACATGTCCGAAAATGTATTTTTAAATTACTCAAAAGTGTTAATAGCACAAACGAAAATATTTGCAGCACAAACCAGCTGCATTGTTATTTCAGCATTTTGGGTTTGAGGTGGGGCCAGCTTCACACAGCTAAAATTCATGACATTCCACTAACATAACAAGAAGTAAACCTGATCAAATGTATAGAGTTCAACTGGTTTTAGCTTCTGTTATGTCCACACATGCAAGCACCCTGCTTTGTGCAGCCTTCCACCGAACCAAAACACAGCAATCGCCTGCAAATGAGGCTAAATCCCATAACTTCACAAAAATGCAAATGGTCTATACCTAACATAAGAGCAGAGAAAAGTCTAATATCAACGTGTGAATCATAAATGTAACCAATCTCAGCACAGATAAGAGGTTGATAGCACCAACACCACAGCAGCAGTTCTCTCCTCAGGGGGCTGCATGACATTAGCCTGACACGCCAGACTTTATCATAAGAATATAGTCTGAAGACCACTGATAGACTGTACCTCAATGGAGGGGCGGGTGATTGCGTTGTCTTTCAAACTGCCTCTCCACGTAATAGGCTAGCGTTCCGGTCAGTGGTACCAGCTGGTATATCGAACTTTTCCCGTAGCCCGTCGGTAACACGGCAAAGACATCTTTTTCAGAACGAAAAACTTCAGTGCACTTTCTTGTTTCACTTTCAAAGAAAATGACAAGTGCAATCTGTTCAAAACTAATTAAGCCAAAGATGATTCTGCTCTGGTTTGAGCAGGGCTGTCGTCATCGTACAAAGCCCGCCTTACGATTTCCTGTAACGTACCGCGCTGTGATTGGTTATCCGCCTCCAGAGGAAGGCTACAATGGGTTTCTATTAGTGGCCTCTAGACGTATCTGCTGTGCAAATTCAAATTTGCTACCGCTAGGGGTACGTCTAGAGTTCTAGGCTAGCATGACATGCCAAAACTCCAGAACTCAAACCCGACGAGAAACATGATGCAAACAAATGCAAAGTCCGATATCTCGACAATAACTGATCTTCCACAACCACCACAACCATGCTAATGTGAAGAGATCTGATCATAGCAGAGTTGCAGGAGCGAGCAGAAACGTAACAAAACATTTTAGACGAGTTTCATTTACAAATGTTATATTATATAAAGCTATACCTTTGCAAGTTAACAAGGTGCCATAATAAATTCCAAAGCTAACAAGTTTACGTTGCATATCTGTGAGCCTGTTATTCCACCGGTTGATTGTGCAGTTCACCAATGGCTAACTTAAATAAGTTAACTTCTGTCAGCACTGACTAAAACTCTTTACCTTATTAGCTTCTCCGTTATCCCTTCATTACCTTCATTTATGTTCTGACATAAAATCCAACGTGCAGCATTTGAAAATAATCCTTATTGTTTGACAGTTTTAGATACTCAGGACAGGTGAGCTACTTTGACTGAGCAGTATCATTACTTGCTAACTAGCATGTTCTAGCAAAAGGGTTATGACAGAGCCCATTTATTAAAATGTTCTCGGGTTATGACTTGTGGTTCAGCCAATTAAATTTATCCTGGTGAAAATTTAAGGAATTAAGATAACCGGGTCTTTGTTTTACAAATTGTTTTCTAATGTGATTCAGTTTAGGAAAGCATCGATAATAAATCTTAATGACGTCAGCCGCTACATCCCTATTGGTGAATCCAGCTCAACTAGCGTTTTGATTGGACCACACCCCGGGAACAAGTTGGTAATAATTTTCGTTAATTTAATCTCAAAATACTCCTAAATGTGCAACTTTTCGTGTTGGAAACAACCGGCAATGTTTATCTAAACGTTTTATACAATTCCTATTAAAAATGGGCTTGTCACGTGCAGGGTAACTATTAACTCGAGAACTAATCAAGATAGACGGTCTCGGCCCACTGCCTAAAACCTATTAAGTGATTGAAAGGAAGAGGAAATGATTTCTGAAAGTGTGTGTGTGAGAGAGAGAGTCAGTGTGTGTGTGTGCACGTGAGAGAGAGGCAATGTTTATCTAAACGTTTTATACAATTCCTATTAAAAATGGGCTTGTCACGTGCAGGGTAACTATCAACTCGAGAACTAAGCAAGATAGACGGTCTCGGCCCACTGCCTAAAACCAATTAAGTGATTGAAAGGAGGAGGAAATGATTTCTGAAAGTGTGTGTGAGAGCGCGTGAGAGAGAGAGAGAGTACTGAAAATTTGTGAGTACATGCGTGTGTCTGCAAATCCTTTAGAGTGAGGGTGTATACTTATGGATGTAAGTTTAATTTGTGATTTTCTCTCCTACACAACTAAATTTTCCAAAAAGCAGCGACGGTTGAGGGGTATCAAGGGGCAGAGCTTTGTAAGGATGTCCATCTTCTTTTCCTTGTCAACTCCGTTGTCACCTGGTCTCAATTGATTTGAGTGGTCCAAGGTCACCTACAAATGACCAAAATATTTCCATCATTGCTGATTCTACAGCTCTTTAAGAGACATTTAAATCAACTCTCTCTCTCTTTCTTACCTTCATTAGGAAGTCACAGTAGGTAAATTCATCATCATCATGTGACAAGTTGATGAACATGCTCTTGGAGCCCCTCCTCAGCTGAATCACCGCCATTCATGCCAGCCTTGGCTTTTTTGTCTTTTCACTTTCACAGCCGAGTGGCCATCTTTCCATGCCAGTATGTCTTGGACTTTGTAGCGCAAACACATTCACTTTTCCTGAGTTGGAAGATTGGGTCACGTCTTTGAAGTCCTGGAAATCCAGGACTACACCTCCAGGCCGTCTTTTCATGGATTTCTCCACTCCATGGTGAAAAGAATCAGCACTCACAAACGTGTGTCCAGGTTCGAAGTATTTAAGTGTGGTTGTGTGCTGTGTGGTTCATTGACTATCTTTAACAATGTTGTGAGGAGGACCCAGTTCTTGTTTTGTGTAGTACAATTGTCTACCCAGTAAGACAGTCATGTGCCTTGCATCCCTTATGTTTATGCCAATGCAACTTCTGTTGCTGACCGCCCTGCAATGCCCTCATGCCATATTACAGACAGGCTGCTTCTTGTTGTTGTTTGACTTCTTTCCAATGGTGGCAAAGTTTCATGGAGTACCGTAATGTGTCGCGTGAAGGCAGCAGTCTTTACGCCAGGCATACAGGGCAGCATTATAACTTTTTGAAGATCAACACTTCGGATTTAATGGCTTTCCTGTTCCCCTGCTTCTGCATCTGACCTGTAGAGCTGCCTTGCCGTTTCAGCTCTTTTCTTATGGTCCTCCCACTTTAAACAGATGTCACACTCCATCCATGGGTTCCTTATGGTCCTCACACTTTAAACAGATGTCACCGAAGTCACGCCCACCTCTGGTTTAACGATGGGACCTATTGAGCCCATTAAAATGAATTAACAGATAAATGTAACTTCTGGGGCTCTATTCACCTTTTTCACCTACGTCACTATGAGGCACTAGAACGAGGCTTGGGTGGTAAAACTTCCTCAGAATAGAGCTTAGATCGGGCCCAAAAATTTGAGCCCGACCCTACCGAAGACCGATCATTTTCTACCCAAGCCCGGCCCGGCCCGAGAGATAATGTGTGATAATGAGCCCGAGACCGATTTAAATCCGACATGTTAAATAGGCCTAATAATGGCCTACTTTTGTAACTGCATGTTCAGCAACAATTCCGGATTGATTTACGGACATTTGTTCAGCATATTCTTGAAGCATATTGCCTGTTGACAAGGCTTCATGTCTGTTGAGGTCCACGTCTTTCTGTCATCCCTTGCGCTGAGACACAGCTGCTCTGCGCACCTCTCATCTCATTCACTGAGATAGGCTGCTCATTCATTCATTAGACCGTCATGCTGGCAAATCCACGAAAAACAAAAACCTTAACCAGAAGTTTTCTGGTAATAGACGGAGGTTATAATGCGTTAAGTTTGACCAAAATGCTGCAACGTTTACTCGTAGGCCTATTGTATTCAGAAACACCGTAATTTCTCCAAATGTATCCACTTTCACTTTTGGTTCCCACACGAAAGAAAGCACGATTTTACTGTCGAAAAACAAACTTGATGTTTCCTTATGCTTTCCACTGGACTGGGTTAATTTTATTTTATTTTTCCCCCATCACATTAGAAGCTTTATATTACGTTATATGACTGATGTAGCCGACAGAGCGCAACAGACAGGTGCTGCTCAACGCTGCACAGAGCTGTCCAAACATTTTTATTTTTTTCTATTGATCACCTTTGGCTTAGATAACATTTTTTACTGAGTTACTTAACCATAATACATACTTGCACACACTATAGCATCATAGGCTAAATAAATAAAATAAAACAAAAAATATTCTATTTATGGAACATTGATCACGAGCCCGGCCCGGCCCGAGCCCGATAGAGTGACGGCAAATGTCAGCCCGAGCCCGGCCCAAGTTCGGCTCGGGCAGAGAATCTAACCTCTCTACCTCAGAAGTAGCTTCTGGGGATGGGATGCCCCTCATCTGCCCAACTTTCCACCTGGCCAACAGTAAGAGAGGGGACCAGCAGTAGTTTTTCTGTCCGGCATCTGTGAGAAATTATTAATTATTATATTTATAAAGCGAAGGGTGTTTTTTCTTACCCCTGTTTCTCATGGATGCTTCCTGTACTGCCTGTAAAGTGCCGTGAGACAATGCACTGTATTTGAGCGCTCTACAAATAAAATTGAATTGAATTACATTAACGTTTCGTCTGCACGTCTGTCCACCCGATCCTCGTTTTCGTTCGGAACATGGCGGCCAGGTGAAAAAGGTGAATTTTCAAAGAATCATAGGGATAAAAGTAGCTCCTAACAAGCAAATTTAGCAGAAACTCCTTAAAAAAAATGGGTGCGGCAGTCATAACTTTAGGACTCTTAACTGTTTGGGATAAGAGTAATTTACAAAACAATTTAGCGCTAAAAGTGGCACCTAAGTCTGGGGCAGCTTAGGGGTAGTCCAGAGGACTTCTAAGTCAGTTAAGATCAACTCCTAACACATCGCGATTGCATGTATTACGTCCTTGTTTCAAATGTTTTTTATTGAGCATATGAAATAATACATAGGAGCTACCATCAATACAATTCTGGCTCCTTTTATAGTAGTTGTGCCTGTGTATTAGGTTGCATTAAAATCATAATAAATGAAAAACAGGATTAGGCACAAGGGTATCATAAAGAAAATCTATGAGGATATGATACAATGAAACACCAACATAAAACTAAAATAATAATAATATAAAGAAAAATAAGAAAAACAAAAACTTAACACAAAGGGCATAACAGGTTGACTAGGACCCCCCCCCCCCTCCCCCCTCCCCCCCGAAGGCCCCATCTGCATCAGTAACTATGCTGTTTATAGCATGCTAGAAGCTAAACTATTGTAATGGCATTGTATTTCTAAGGTATGATTCAAAGGGTTGCCATGTTTTGTCAAAATGTTGGAGGTTGTCTTTCAGAATGTATCTTATTCTTTCCATATGGAGTGTACTAGTAAGACTATCCAGCCACATCTTAGACGTGGGTACATTAGGACTTTTCCATAGTGTGAGAATTAGTCTCTTTGCCAGTATGAGACCGTATGAGATGAAAGATTGTTGAGGTTTAAAGAGATTCAACGAAGTTTCAGATACCCCAAGAATAATAAGTACAGGATCTGGCTCAATCAACATTTCCAAAACTTCAGACATTATATTAAAAACATCCCTCCAGAAGGAATTAAGCTTTGGACACAAAACAAAACTATGAAGATGAGTTGCTACAGATGAGCTGCATTTATCACACATGGGTGACACTTCTGGATAAATATTATGTAATTTTTCCTTTGTGAAGTGTAGCATATGTATAACTTTGAATTGAATGAGACAATGTCTTGCACTATGAGAACAGGTGTTAATCTTCTCTAAAGCGCTATCCCAAAGCTCTTTTGTGATTGGTTCACCAAGCTCTTTTTCCCATTTGCATTTGTGAATGTCGGGAGATGGGGAGCTTAATGATAAGAGAGTGTGATACATGTGTGTAATCAATTTGGGTAGTCTTGATGGTAGTTTCAAACAGTCATCAACTGACGTTCTTGACTCCTTTTCAAACTCCCTCAAATGCTTTCGTATATAATCTCTAATTTGCAAATACTGAAAAAAGTTATTATTTCTCAATTCAAATTTCCGCTGTAGTTGTGAAAATGAGGCAAAAACACCTTGAATATACAAGTCTCCAACCGATTTAATACCTTTTTCACTCCAGCTGGAAAATGCTCTATCTAATCTGGAAGGAGCAAATGTTGGGTTTCTGTCAATAGGTAAAGCGGGGGATATATGTTTAAGCTTGAAGTGGGTTTTGATTTGTTTCCAAATACATATCATGTTATGAATAATAGGATTATTACTATACAAAGATCTATTTATCTTAGTCGGGGCCAATAGGATTGCTGACAGGGAATATGGATGACAATCTTCTTGTTCCATCAGCAACCAATTTGGTGGGTATCTTGTGGTATTGAGACAAAAATTGAGGTTTTTAATTGCAGTGGCCCAGTAGTAAAACAAAAAATTGGGGAGTGCTAGTCCTCCTACAGACTTAGACATGCAAAGATATTTCTTCCCTATCCTAGGAACTTTATGTTCCCACAGAAAAGGTGTAATTAAAGAATCCAATTGTTTAAAAAAAGACTTCCTAATAAATATTGGGATATTCTGCAAAAGATGTAACAATTGTGGAAGAAAGACCATCTTCACTGCATTTACTCTTCCAATCAAAGAGATTGGAAGTGAATTCCAGAACAACAATTTAGAGCGCAATTTGCTTATGACATGTATTACGTCCTTAACCTGGACAGAATGTACACTGCAATAGCATCTAGATGACTGTCATGTTGCAAAATAAGTAGAAACTGCCATCTTGTTGCTAGGCCTTACTGATACATTCAGGGCATGTTTGCAGTGACAGTGCTTTATTCAAAGAAATAATCAACAGGAGAATGATTATTTGCACATTTGTCTTTGAACAGGTAGGCGATTCTTTTTAGTCAATAAGCCTTCAGCTTCAGGGTTGGTGCCAGCACTGTGGCAGGCATCGTTCACCAAGTCTGCATGGCCATTTAGGATTGTCTCCTGGAAACTTACATGCCTGTTCCAAGTACTGCAGAATGGAGGAAGATAGCCAGCGGTTTCCAACAGCTGGCATTCCCTAACTGACTCGGGGCAATGGATGGCAAGCACATGGTGATTGAGGCTCCTCTCTCCAGAGGAGGTACATTCTCCATTGTACAATACTTACTAAGTATTGTGTTGCAGCTTGATTGTTATCCCTCTTTTGAAAGTCGCTTTGGATAAAAGCGTCTGCTAAATGCATAAATGTAAATGTTATTGCCCCTCTGGCAGTAGTTGATGCCAGATACTGCTTCAGGTTAGTTGACATCAGGGCTTATGGAAGGAACAGTGATGAGGGAACCCTCTCAGCCATTGCTTTTGGCCATGGTCTACGCCAGAATGCTTTGAAGACCTCATCCTCGCAGGGGCTGAACATCTTGGTGTCCAATGCATCAGGCTTTCCTGGCAGACGAAGCCTTCCCCTTGCACCACAACATCATGTGCCCATACCCTGGATACAACACTGGGGAGAAGAAAGTATTCAACACTCGTCTGTCTCACGTGCGCAGAATTAGCTGAGTGTACATTTGGCATACTAGCATCCCAATGGAGAGTCTATCGTCAGGTGCTGTGTGTCTCTCCAGAAGTGACTGTGTCTTATATGTCTATTCATTGTCATTTGTTGACATACTAACACATACCTTGTAATGACTTCGTAGGAGTGAGAAGAAATGAGGGGGGCTCAATTGACAGTAAGTCTGCCATTCTGTTCCTTCGCAGGGATAAATATGTTACATATTGTTCAAGGGGCAGGGGATGGGGGAGGATCCCTTAATGTAAACGCTAAATTCACCCGTCTTTTTATTTATGTCAAGTCATCTTTCCGATTGTAGTAGGACGATCAGGCGGAGCGCATAGTAATTGCGCTCCCGGGCCAATTGGTGTGCCGGGAGCTTGTATATAAGGAATTGGAGACCTGGCCCAGGAAAAACGTCTCTGCTTTCTGGCCTCGTCTTGGCTCCCGGTGCACCCGTTTCTGCCTGATCGCCGGTAAGATTTCCTGGTTGTTCGCTGCTCGTTGTTACTTGTTCGACTTGTTCTTGCATTATGGATAACGTTTGCAACTCTCACAGCGTTTCGTGGGTGAGCTGCATTAGGTTTGCTGCACTTCTGAATCAGCATAGACACCGTTAAGTTTGCTGCGCGTTTGAATCTGCATTTGAATCAGCTCTGGTAGGTCCACGTTCAGTTTGTTTATGTTGGCAGCCTGTTCATTGTAGCTTATTGTAACTTTCTGCAGTGTTGGTCAATCGTGACTGAACTATTGGGATTCAGCATCGTAAGAAACCCGATACAGCTCCCTTGGTATGTAGCGCAATCATTCTAATGTTTTAGCTGGGCTGTTTTATCTATGTTTAGTAACGTGACGTTGTATTATGTATTTTAGGAATCGCGGGCATACCCGGCGTTCATTGGGGTACCTCCTGCTGTTTTGCTTGACCCTGATTTTACGTGTACAATTTGGCTGAACAGTGTTCCTGTTCTGTCTGTGTGGTTTGACCGTGGTTCTGTCTGTGTGGTGCATGGCTGTCTGTGAGTGCCTGTGTTTGTCTATTAGTGTTCTGCCTTTAATGGTATTGATACTCTCTGTCCTCCTTCCAGGTGCTGAGTGTAACCCACTGTTCATTTGCACCCATTGTCCCTGCCCCTTTAAGACAGCTAACACATTACCATTAATGCCCTGCCCCTTTAAGAAAATCCAAAACACTGCGCGAGCTAGTTTCAAACAGCCTCAGACGCTAACTGAAATTTCAAGAAGAAGACACGAAAACTTAACAATCCTCTAAGCTAAAGATTTGATAATTATAACATTCCCCTTAAATAATCTAAAACGTAACGTCTTACCGACAATTTCCTAAACTTATTACCAAGACGATTTTGGTGAGTTTTGTTTCGTTTTGTTAGTTGAATGAATGAATTACAATGTAATAAGCTAGCGAACTATTAGCTATTTCAATACTAGTCAAAACACAACAACTAGAGATGTTTTCATCTGTTTACATATAGTTAGCGTGAATGAAAGTGAATGTGTGTACTATTGATCCCTTTTCTTTGTTATTTTATCGAGTAATTTGCATTTTTGAGTAACGGCTAAGCCGTTCATTTTTTAGTCACCATGGTGACAGTAGCGAGGAGTAGAATTCCTCCGCTATCCTAATGTAAGTCAATGTAACGGTTTTAGCGAGAGTGAGATGAGAGAGAGTGAATGTTATTTTATTTCTTCCATGTTATGGCCTGTTATTCAGGCCAGGTTTTTCCCCACCCCCCTGAACTTGAAGGACAGCCTGAAGACTAACCCTGAACGACAGGACAGCTTGAAGATTCCCCCTGAACGATAGACTGATGGCGAGCCTACCCAGATAAGAGATTGCCCCCCCCCCCTTCCCTTCCCTTCCCTTCCCTTCCCTTCCCCCTTCACGGCTACCGGCTAATACGGTTTGGATCAAATGGACTGAGATTCATTCTTAAACAAAGGGAAAAAGAAACGAACTTTGAACTCCGAATTAGATAAAAAGTGTTGCAACACGAGTAGGAAAAAGGCCTTATAGGATCCTATGTGTGTGTGAATGGGTGAATGCATGAGAGTGTGTTGATTTTGTATTTTATTTTTCTTTAATGTTTTAAAGTGAAATAGAAGGGTTAAGGAATTCCTTTAACTAAACAAACATTTAAAATACATTTACCTGCAAAAGAAAAGTTAGAATTTGTAACAGTAAATTAAACAGTAACATTAACACTAACTAGACTAATAACACATACTTACCTGTTCCCCTGAAAAAAGAAGAGTTAACTCAAAAGATATAGACACAGAATTATCATATTTATAATAATATATAATTATAATTATTATATTATTATTATTAATAGCTGGAAAATAGAACAAATCAGTTTATCCAAAAAGCTATTGTGAAACCTAGGTAAAGACCAAATAAAAGAAATCTAATAGCAACTCTAATTTAAAGCTACTTAATAAGAAATAGAACCTATTTACAATCTAACTACTATTAATCTACTATTTGATATCTTGTACTGTACATATTTATTGACCTATTTATTCATTCTTTTTTATTGTTCAATAAATGCCGGCTTATTTGTAATTTTCAGTTTCTTGCCTTTTACTTTACCACTCATCGAACCTAGTAGCCCTACTGGTCCAACAGCATTAAGAGCTGTAAACTATTGCATCAGAGCACCTGTGTTATTGTAAGCTATTTAAGTTCAGTTTTAGGCTATGTTCAGACTGCACTCCAAATCTGATTTTTTGCATATCGGATCAACATCTTATCTCTCTATCGACCGCGTTCACACTGCTTGTCATATTGGATCTCCATGTCCGCTAATCACCTACCATATCCACGTGGGTTACTATGGTACCCTAATGCGTCATGCCCACAAATAATAAACAAAACCGCGGAGGGTAGAATGTTGGTTGTTTCTCTCTCAGATGGTTAAGTGGGGCCGTAGCACACAGCTACAAGTAACAAGGAAGTATCAGAGATGGAAGAATAGCGTTACTCATCTTTATTTCAGTGCATCAATGCAGTCCAGCACAGCTGTTAGTTGCCTTTCTGATGCGTGGTTGAAAACTTTCACTGACGTTGCTTTCCACACGCGAGGTAAGCCTTGCTTTCCACACACGAGGTAAACTCCAACTTGCGGCAAATCCATAATGCGCACTGACACATTGTTATAGCAAACGATACTGTTTTTTAAAAGGAGAATTAACATTGATCTCTCACTTCCGTCCATCTGCATTCCATGTGTTGATGTTTGTGTCACGTGACAAATGACGCAAGTGACACGGTGAAATCTTATCCCATGTGGAAAAGCTGTTCAGATCGCAGCATATCCGATATGAATCGCAATTGACACCACATGGGTATGTAGGGCGTAACGGATTCGGAGAAATCGGAATTCATGTGGTTTTCTGCTGTTCAGACCACCCGAAATCAATTCTAGATACAATCTGGATATGAAAAAAATCGGATTTGGGATGCCAATCTGAACGAGGCCTTAGTGACACAGGTGCTACATGAGGGCTGACTGTGGGGAGGCGGTCCCGTGCTAGAGGTGGTGGTTTCCCTTCCGGTGTGCTGTGGTCACGTGTGATTGCTTTTCCAAATCGGACATCTTTGCAGTGGTTGTGTGCACGTGTGAGTGGGTGTGTATTCCTGGGACCTGTCCTAGGCCAAAGACTCGTCCTCCCTGCGGTAGGCCCCCAGCCCTGACTTTCCTTCTCTCTTCGCCTTCCCTTGCCATTGAGGTGGTCCACACATTGTGTGTTTGTGTCTTGAGTGCCTTTTTCAACATATATAGGTTTTGGTTCATCACTCTTTACTACTATATTCTGTACTGTGTTTGACAAAAGATACCCAGTGTCCATTAACGAACTACAGAGAAGGACTGAGGCTCCCGAGGTCACATCTGTTAATGGTCTGACCTCTCTTCTCAGCCTCGACAAAAACTGCAAAAAAAAAAAAAAAAAAAATGAAAAGAGCTGCTTCAGTTGACTGGTCCCTGGGCAAGTGACAGGTCACATCCATGTGCTCACGGTTGACCGAGGGTACAGTTCAATCGTCATAATTCTATTTAAAAGACAACTCTAATACGTACAACTGTTTGAGCACAACGTTTTATGCAGACTGTATCTACCTCTGTTGATTGACGCTGAAAGTTGGCAAACACTAAAAATACCAAAGCTACTCGCTTGTTTAGGGTACAACAATTTAATTTGTAACGTCTAAGGTAAATTGCCTTCAAGATTCTATCAGACTCTAATGTCATTGAAAGTCATATACAACAGGATAAAAGCATGACTGACTATGTTCATACTGTGCACATAGATTAACCTATACTGAAAATATTCATTGTTTCCCTCCAGGAACCAATTGCAACATTTGGCCACGGAAATACGGCAGTGTGGACAACAGTTTGAGTTGTCAAGCCATGGTCTGGGCCTAGGCATGCTGGAGGTCATAGTGGGCATCATAACTTTTTATAGGGTGGCAAGAAGTATCGACAGCTACCACATCCGCATCAAGCCACCAGCTCAGGATACAGTTTGCTACCTTAACCGCAAGCTGTTTTATTCCATGTAGCTACAGGCCGTGGTCGACCACACTGCCAAGTTTGTGGATGTGTGTGTGGGCTACACTGGTTCAGTCCATGACTCCCGGGTCCTCAGGAACAGCCACCTGTACCTGTAGAAGCAGTACCATCCACCAGGGTACTTCCTCATCGGAGATGGTGGGTACCCCTGCTTCTCACAGCCCATGGTGCTGATGACCCCCTTCCGACAGCCACTCCAAAACCAGCTGCAGGCGGCCTACAACAGCAGGCTGACAAGGGCCAGAGTGGTGGTGGAGCAGACCTTAAGAATTTTAAAAACAAGGTGGAGGTCAATCTTCCTGAAGGCGCTGGAAGTGGACATCCTGTTCGTCCCGGAGGTCATCCTATGCTGTACCATTCTCCATGATGAATGATGATCATGAGTAAGTTTAGTGAAGTTTAATTTTATTATCTAGTTTTTTCTTTCTTTCTCCTCTTTCTCTTATTTTTACAGCTTCTCTATAATGTGAGTCATAGTATTAGTTAATTTAGAAAAGTTAGAATAAGTTTCATTTCCCCAGTTTATTTTTCTTTTTGTTTTCATATAAAAAAGTCAATTTAAGCTAGCCTATATTAAGTTTCTTATTTCTGTCTAGTTTTTGATGCATTTGTATTGTATTTTGTTGGTTTTTATTGAATAGCACTCTGGTTGACTGCTGTTAAATATAAACTGTTTTATAAATAAACTTGACATTGACATGATATCTGTTTGGGCTGGGGAGATATCTGTTTGAGCCAGAGGAAGCTGTGGATGATGTGGCTGGAGCAGCAGGGGAGGAAGGTCCAGGATAGAGCTGGAAATATTTGCCCGAACCCGACGGGGCCCAACAGGACCTGCCGGGTTCGGGCCGGTTCGGGGTCTAATTTCAATATTCCAAGCGGGCCCGGCTCGGGCTCGGGCTGAAAGCCGATGCGCGGCACATATGCGATCACATGATACGCCTAACGTTCGATCTACAGGCATGCGTTAGTAGATGCAAAATGGATGTAGAAGAAGTTAAATGGAGATTAGCCCTTGGCGAATTCATGTTGGTCGAGCCAGTAAATGCGAGGTCGGAGGTGTGGAAACATTTTGAGCACGTTCACAATGAGAAAAACGAGGCAGTGGCGTATGTCAAATGCAAGAAGTGCGACGTGATGTTAAAGTATGACAGCAAGACAACTGGTTATTTTTCTTTTAACTTTGGGCAGATCATTTATTTTAGCCTTGAAGTTCTTGAACTTCAGACATCTGTAGGCTAACTAATCTGAATAAAAAACGTAGAAATGTTCAGCAAAAATGACTCATTGTTGACTGCTTTGATATGCGCACAATTGAAAAATGTCGGGTTGCAAATGGGTTCGGGCTCTATGAAGCTGTCAATCATACGGGCCGGGGCGGGCTCGGGTGGAGTTCTCTCGGGCTGGGGCCGGTTCGGGTCTTAGTTTTAAGGCCCGTTTCAAGCTCTAGTCCAGGATGGAGGAAGCTGTGGATGATGTGGCTGGAGCAGCAGGGGAGGAAGGTCCAGGATGAGAGGCAGCAGCTCCTGGCATCTCTAGAGCACAGGAGAGAAATAGGATTGCAGCACTGTGTTATGCACCAGATCATGACTACTTTTAGACTAATTCGTTTCTGAGTAGCTTGCCCAACACTGCATACAATTAAATAATTTGGGCAACTGGAGCACAGGAGAGAAACAGAATTGTAGCATTCTGTTATGCACCAGACCATGATTACTTTTAGATCAATTTATTAGTACTGAATGTCTGCTGTAATTTTCATAGTGATGTGGCACATATCAATAAAGTTGATGTGGTGAGGAAGCTGCCTCAGCCTAATAGACCTGGAGAAACGGCAAGGAAAGGGCAGCTCTTCACTTTTCCCTGTTATTTTTAGGACTGGAATTTACGGTAGGCCTCAATGTAAAGTGTTTCGCGTTAGGTCTGTGCTGTTCGAAAATCTTTCATTTCATGCGAAATATATTGCTGTTAGAAGGCTCGTGCAGGGCTATGCTTAAACTTACTCCGGTATATTGCTTTAAGCTTGTGGCTTAAATAAATAAATAAATAAATAAATAAATAAAAATAACCCACGTTCTGGTGTACAGTGGTAGGCCTACTAGCTGGTTTTGATTTAGGTCCTGTGTTCTGACTCGCACAATGAGTGTTTATTAAAATATTTTGAATTATATCATGTTGTAGTTGTTTTATTTGCTTGGGTTCCTTTCAGATGTTGGAAACGTGCTTAACTGACGAATGCCAAATGATTCTGATACCAGGCCAACATTAGTTTTTGAATCTGCAGTTGTCAATCTAGCCAATTATTCTAATAGTTACAATATGTGTTATTATGGTAGTTTTACAGTGTAAAAAGTAACAGTACATTCAGACCGCTAGCGATAAATTGCTAAGAGTCGCTGAAGACTCCCAAGAAACATCCCAAGAAACATCGCTTGAGCACAGCAACCAAAACAACAAAATTGCCCATGACGTTAGCATTCAAACGTTCGATCCTGCCTTCTACAGGCGTCTCAGCATCATAGCTCATTACATAAAGTTAACCGAAGTTTAACTTGATTTTATCGCCCAAGTCGCCTGCCACCTTTGTCGCCCAAATCGCCCGTCTCCATACAAAGTCAATTACTTCCGTCGCCCATGTCGCCTGAATCGGTCTCGGTCTGAACGCACAGTAAGTGGATCAGTTTACTCCCTTGATTTCTCTGGTCTGTCTGACTCACCCCAGGGCTGGGAGATGATAGCCTGATTGCCATCGACTTTCAAAGGTCTACGAGCCTTTGGTCTGACCAAGAGCCCGTATAACAAAGTTTCTCAAAACACATGGTTGACTCGCCTCCCTGAAATGCCTTGGTTTGCTACTGGTCGATGTTAGAATATGCTGTCCCGAAGCAAAACCAATCACACCACTCTTTCCTCTGACGTATGTGACTCGAAGGGAATTGCTTGAACAGGACTGAGAGCCGTTGGAGCTGCTCAAAGTTGATTGGTTCTCGACCAAGAGGGGGCAGTTCCCCTGTATAGGGGAATTCAGAAATCCTGCCCGATCAGCAGCTGGCCAGACCAGCGACAGCAATGCCGAAGGTGTTTCGTCACTGGGAGGGCGTGCCAGGCTAGGGAGATGATGTCGAAGTTCAGAAATGAGAAATTTTGCGCCAATTGTCAACTGCTGTCTACAGCAACTGCGGTTGCCTGCTTGCATTTGCAATGGAAATTGGTTGATTACTGACAGGTGGGCGTTATCTGCACTGCGTGCTGTGCTGCTCCAGCAAAATGAGATACCAAGCCACAAATTCCACTGAGATTCGCAGTGGAATGATAAAGTACTTTGCACTGTTTTTACTGCATTTTGGAGATCACGAGGAAGTACACAAATTAAACTTTAACATAGGTTTTGGTGACATTATTGAATTCTTTACAAGTTACTGTATATTCCTTATTGACAGATACTCAAATAAATGGCATTGCATGGGTACTTCCGAAGATTAAGGACATTTAGCATACAATCGCGAGGTGAACTACTTTCTCAGCGATCTTGCTGTATAAGCGATACATTGCCAAGAGTCGCCGAAGACTCACAAGAAACATCACTTGAGCACAGCAATCAAAACAGCAAATTTGCCCATGACGTTAGCATTCACACGTTTGATCCTTCTTCTCTACAGGTATCTCACCGGTAAATCAACATTCTGATTGGTAGTCACCCAACCTCATCATAGCTCATTCCATAAAGTTAACTGAAGTTTAACTTGCCACTTGTCACCTGCCACTTTTGTCGGCGAAATCGCCCATCTCAATACAGTAAATTACTTCCGTTACCCATGTCGCCTGAATAACTCTTGGTCTGAACACACAGTTCGGCACGTTAACAGAACATGCGCATAATCCCATCAGAGTTGTCAACACACAATACATACTTTTCTGATGGATGGCTAACAAACCCACAAAATGAGACTTGGTTAGGAAAACAACGCAAGATGCAAATTTTGCCAGAAATCATTTGTTATCTCTAACATAGAGGAGGCAGCCTGACAACGCCATCCTACGTACTTCCACTCAAAGATTTTGACTCGTTCAGTAGTCCAACCCGCCTAGCTCGTTTCACATACGGTTTCGGCAATTAGCACACAGTTTAGAGCGATGTCTCTGAACTTGCCTATAGTTCAGTAACTTGTAGTTCAACAGCATAGGAACGCGCTCATTATTCTCCCCCCTACTTTTAAATTACCTTTACAAAATAGGTACATGACATTAACATCCATGATCTTGAGGACTTATTTGCTAGTGTGGCAAGAGCAGTAAGAGAGAACAAGCCTAGGGCCTGTTTTTAAGTAGCCAGACTACGCCACCCGCAACCTAACGTTACGGGACCCCTTCTCATGAGGAACACTTTTCCAAGACTGATTACTGTATCAACTCAATTGTACAGGTTCGAAATAATGCACATAAAAGATGAATTCCATTCAGAATGTTTATTATAAAAGGGATAATGGGGGAAGAGAAAGTGGAAATGGAATGCAGCCAGAACCTATAAAGAAACACAATGTTAAACAACCAAATATGAAAATTAATATTTATTGTGTCACTGTATAATTTATGTTATTCTTAGTATAATTCGGTAATGTGACACACAACAATCAAACACCATTCAATAGGAGAGTGGGCTACAAACAAATAAGAATAAATAATCAAAAAAACAGCAGCCAAGGGCTTACTTGAGGGAGGCAGACTAGCAGGGAAGGTGTAGCGGGGCCCCACCAGCACTCGTGTAATAATAGCAAAGCAAAGTGACTCACCTGTGTCAGGCCTACAACCCACAGCAACCCACAGCAAGCAGGAGCAAAACTAACACCCAGGGTGCAGTACCAACCTCCACCAACAGGTGCCTAGCCCCCCTCAAGGTGGGCCAATCTGCTAAAGAAAAATAATGAAAAACAACAAGTAAGTAGACAACCACTCCAGCAAATGAATGAAAAGACATACAATATACAACATATGTCATGCCCCAGTACCCACAGCTATAGCCTGTTGCATGCAGATAGATAACCCACACACAAAGAAACCAAACCAAACAAAATAAGCACTGCAAGCCTCACGCAAAGCGCCCAGCATACAGGCGGACACAAAACACTACAAACTTAAGTAAACAAAGAAAAGGAAAAAAATATATATATATCTAAGCGCAGGCAAGCAAAGCAACAGGACAACAGGCGGGTAGCGCTCTCACCGCCAGCCCACGCACGCACACACACACACACACACACAAAGACGAATTACCGACAGTCTACTCGAATACAAACTAACTACGGACAAGACAGCAGCGCAGCCAACCGCACACTCCTACGATGGGACACGGCCACGCTACCTATATGCAAACACATAAAGAGCCATGATTAAAATCCAGCGTTAAATTGCTTCCAAACAATAAAAGAGTTTACATACCTATGCACACACTATGACGGGTTCAGAAGAGGCGAGAGAACAGCGCTGTGACTACAGTTACCTATAAGAGGCAGAAATAGTTAGACACATGATCTCAGCAAAGGCTACTGGATATTGAACAACAAGTGCGTACCTGTAGCGTAAGCATTTGCCAAGCAAGGAACAGGAAAGACGGAAGCGGGCAGCATACCATGCGGAGCTATAAAAGCAAAACCATCAATCAGACTACATGTCGTAATGTTTTAAAAGTTTGTTCAACGCATAGTGACCCCTACCTGAAGACGAGCTCCCGGTGCGAATGAAACAAACAGGCAAGCAAGAAGGAGTGCTTCTTACCAAGCTGTTTTTATACACGGATATACTAATAATTGCAACAGGTGACTTTACCGTGTGCCCGGCCAGTGGGGCCGGCCAGTGTGGGACCGGCCAGTGTGTGCCATTTAAGACGGAGGAGCAAAATGGTCCGACTACACTAGCCTGGGCGAAAGCGACTGTTGACTATGTCATACAGTCTGGCCCAACGCAATTGAAATAGGTTTCCGCTTGGATATGACGTATTCCCTCGCCTGGCTCTCACGCCTACAACTTTCGCTTTCAGCATTAACAGTATTATCGCAAGTTCTGACCTATTTTGACATCGTAGTTGCAATAAATCCTCAAGAACATGGATGCTAATGTCATGTACCAATTTTGTGAATGTAATTCGAACGCGTCCCTATCCTGTAGGACTACAAGATTTTGAGACATCGCTCTAAACTGTGTGCTGATTGGCTAAACTGTAGAGTAACCGAGAGAAAGGCGGGAAGGGGGGTTTATTCCAGACTACCTGCGGAGATAAAATCCTTAGCGGAGGTACGTAGGATGGCATCGCCAGGCTAACTTATTGCTGCGACGATGTCAAAATAGACCAGAACCAGCAATCTCTTACTGCTGAATGTGGTATATGGAATACGTCATATCCAAACGGAAACATGTTTCAATTGCACTATTCCAGCCTGTATGACGGAGTCAACAGTCGGCTTATTAGCCAGGCTAGGACAGAAGCACGAGTTTAGTCATATATCTGCGTCAAAAGTTGCTTCTTTATTCACTGTATCTAAGGAGGGACCAACAATGACTGAAATGCCAAGTATCCCAACAAATGATGAAAGAGATTTTCATTTTATTAATGTTATTAATGGTAGGTTACTTGAAAATCTTAAGAGCTAGCCTAAATTAATCCTTACAGGAATTATACTGTGGATCTTACCTACCATAGGAGGAGATACTTTAGTCGAAATGAGATATGGAAGTCAAACCGTTTGTTCTTCGAGATGATGTTAGTGGCATGACAACAGGTGAGGTGAATGAATATGTAATCGGAATGTGGATGCAAAACGTTCTGAAAACGAGAGTGGAATATATTCATTGCGAATATAAATCTAGGCTGCACAGCATAAAAGAACCTTACCTTAAACCTAACCCCACTACCTTGAAGGCACCATTGAGGGCAAATAATACCAAAGATTGAATCTTGCTTGAACTTACATAGGGGGTCTACCAGGCAGGGGTAGAAATGTGGGACTATAGTACCTGACTTTGAAGAAAGTAAGAAAAAAAGAACTCTTAGAAATGTGCTGTGGGAACATAGACACGCTCCCGTGGTTATAAGGACCCTGACTCTAGTGGGCTTGTAGTCTGGAAGTTGTGGGTTGCCACCTGTGAGCCTTTGAACAAGACACTTAACCCTAAGGCCTCGTTCAGATTGGCATCCCAAATCCGATTTTTTCATATCCAGATTGTATCTGGAATTGATTTCGGGTGGTCTGAACAGCAGAAAACCACATGAATTCCGATTTTTCCGAATCTGTTACGCCCTACATACCCATGTGGTGTCAATTGCGATTCATATCGGATATGCTGCGATCTGAACAGCTTTTCCACGTGGGATAAGATTTCACCGTGTCACTTGCGTCATTTGTCACGTGACACAAACATCAACACGTGGAATGAAGATGGACGGAAGTGAGAGATCAATGTTAATTCTCCTTTTAAAAAACAGTGTCGTTTGCTATAACAACGTGTCAGTGCGCGTTATGGATTTGCCGCAAGTTGGAGTTTACCTCGCGTGTGGAAAGCAAGGCTTACCTCGCGTGTAGAAAGCAACGTCAGTGAAAGTTTTCAACCACGCATCAGAAAGGCAACTAACAGCTGTGCTGGACTGCATTGATGCACTGAAATAAAGATGAGTAACTTTATTCTTCCATCTCTGATACTTCCTTGTTACTTGTAGCTGTGTGCTACGGCCCCACTTAACCATCTGAGAGAGAAACAACCAACATTCTACCCTCCGCGGTTTTGTTTATTATTTGTGGGCATGATGCGTTAGGGTACCATAGTAACCCACGTGGATATGGCAGGTGATTAGCGGACATGGAGATCCGATATGACAAGCAATGTGAACGCGGTCGATAGAGAGATCTGATGTTGATCAGATATGCTAAAAATCAGATTTGGAGTGCAGTCTGAACATAGCCTAAGTTGCTCTAGGAGAGACGCGTGTAGATTCTGTGAACTGCACTGCCCCTAGTGGCCTCCAGCAGAATTGCCTACAGTACTGCAGCGAACCCTCTGTAACGGGGCTTTCATCTGTCTGTTGACGGATCTCATTGACTTTGAATGGAGCTTTCGCGAAATGCATTGTGGGTCCGTCCGTCAAAACAGCTCCGTTGTGCCGGATTTTAGCTGGCGACGGATCCGTCAAACCAATCAGCAGTCCCCCCAGGATTTCGCGGGCCTTTTTTGTGATTGTTGCGGGCTAAATTGCCTGATTTCGCGGGGGCTTTTCCAGAAAATTGCGATGAAAGTTGCGGTGTTTTTTTGCTTTTCTTGCGATTACATTGCGGGAGGAAGCGAAATTTGCGAGAAATTGTTGCGATTGTCCCTTTTTGTGATTAAAAGGTTCCATATTACAAAAAATGTGTATGTGTGTTTTGAATGTGTTTCTTGGGTCTATACTGCCTCGACACACACTTTAAGTTGGATAAATTAACACTGTTAGTAACTGTTCAGCTGCTGTGTGCTTAAACCACACTTGCATAGAATTTTCCTAACTACGTATGTCACAGGGTAAGTTGGGTGGGGTCCCACAACATTGGCAGCTACGTAAGCAGCTGAGGGCAGGATAATTGCAAAAGAGAGAGAGAGAGAGAGAGAGGAGTTGGCAGGCACTTTGCAGCCGAGAACAATGAAAATGATCAATTGACTACTTAGGTGTGGTCTGTCATAGGCTAAAGGAGAAATATTCAATGTGTTGGCTGCAGCTGTCTAGTTACCTGGTGCACGCCCCCATGAGAAACAACCTGTTCTGAGCATTAGAGCTAAAAAAAGTTAGCTTGGAAAAAGCATAATATGGGACCTTTAAATGATAACATTACATTTTAAACTTAATTAAAAGAAGACATTGATGAATGGTCCTACAAAGAACTTTACCAGGACTACACAAATTCAGAAAAATAGCCTTTACTTTAAAAAAAATAAAGTGCACACAGCCCTTAATTGTAAACATAGACACTATACCAAATTCAAAATGAAAAAAAAGAAAGTTTCAGCCCTCATATGAAAAAATAAAAGAAACAGCCTTCATAAGAAAAAACTAATAATACTGTTGAGGCTGCATTGAGAAAAATATACAAAACATAAATAGATAAATAAACAAAACCTCTGTTCACACTTGGAGAAGGCTGCATAGAAAAATACAATATACTTACGCTACATTTTAAGCATAACCTGTGAAATAAGATAATAAAGTGCACTCAGAAAATGACAAACTTTCTGTCATATAGTCCAACTCTTAACCAGGACGACAACAATTCAGAAAAATCGGCTTTACTATAAAAAATAAAGTGCACACAGCCCTTAATTGTAAACATAGGACACTGTACCAAATTCAAAATGAAAAAAAAAAAAGAAACAGCCTTCATAAGAAAAAACGAATAATACCGTTGAGGCTGCATTGAAGAAAGAAAAACAAAACATAAATAAAAAAACTAAATCTCTGTTCACACTTGGAGAAGGCTGCATAGAAAAATACAATATATTTATGCTACATTTTAAGCATAACCTGTGTAATAAAATAATAAAGTGCACTCAGAAAATGACAAACTTTGTCATATATTCCGCCTCTTTATGAAAATTGGTTATTCACCTCCTTACTCTGAGTTGCACATGTGGGTAAAAGCATTTTGGTCTCAGTGCTTGTGCTTTCCTAGTATGACATCACCAATTTTTTTAGCTTTAGCTTAGCATAGGCGCTGGAATGCAAAGTTGCCACATAGCAACTCTTTGGCAACTTTACCAGTGCCTATGCTAAAATAAAGGTAAAATTGGGATTGCCAGACTAGGACAATGCATGCACTCAGACCAAAATGCGCTTCACCCACATATGTCACTCCAGGTAAGGGGGTGAATAACCAGTTTTCATAAAGAGGAGGAATATTCCTTTAAGCCTACATCATGTCACATCAAAAAACAACAAGTTAACACAAAACAAGTAAACAGGTTGACGAATTAAAAGGCCTCCTCATCAAAGACCTCCTCGTCCTCAAATGCTCCACTGGAAAGCCTCTGATTATGGTACAAGAACACCAGGGCTTTCAGGTTGTCGTTTGTCACAGATCTTCTTCTGCTGGATAGCACCAATTTGTAAATGCTATTGCTGCGCTCAGCATCTGCTGAGTTGACAATGGCAGATTTGTATCTTCTGGCCAGCGCACTAAGTGTTGGCAGCCTCTCTTGGAGCCCATCCCAAAAAACATCGAGATCAACAACCCCAGAAGCAGCAGCATGAACTGCTGCTGGACCTAGACGAATGAAATAAGCATCCAGTTCATCCTGAGGGACATCCTTGAAGCCTGGGATGGCTTCGTAGCTGGACACCGTATCACTTAGGAATGCAGTGTGGCGAGGATCAAAGACCCTCACCGCTTTTAGGAACTGAATCGCAGGTTGTCCATCCGACATGTATTTGCTGAGTTTGTCCTCTGCATTGACATATGCCTGTTCCACTCTATTCAGGATCTCCATTTTGATGGCAAAACACAGATCCACTCCCTCAAAGTACTCTGCACACGTTTCAAAGCTGAGGTCTTTGTTGGCCTCTAATTTCATGTGCAGATCCTCCAGGTAGTCAAATGCTTTGGTGGCTATAGGACGTCTGCTCTGGAAGAGGTCCAGAAGTCCAATTATCACTCTGCATTTATCTGCCATGATGCTGATCTGGACCTGTAGGCTTTGGGCCATATTTGGATCTTGGAGCATTTCATGGAGTCTCTCCACTGACGGGGGTGCAGCCCTTCCACAGGTCTTTGAATATAAAAACAAATGAGTCAAAATTGTGTTCAGGCAATCAATCACACATATATATATATATACAGTATTTAGATTTTATCATTATTTTGTATGTGTCAGTCTACATGTTTCAAATGGAAATTAAATGTATGTTTTTGCCCCTATGCACTACAATGATCCTGAGTGTTGAACCTCCCGCCTGCCCCTGCCTCCCGGTCACCAACCCCTACCCCACTATGGATGCCAACCAACATCTCCGGAGCCACACACTAGGACCAGCCTCCCTCTCCTCACAGAGGCCCCATGATCGATCTGGCCTGCTGTCCTCCCTGATGACCACTACCTAAATGGTGAACTCCACCCAATGAATTCTAATGCCACCCCAACTATTGACTCCATCCCCTGACTCTTCTATTTATCGTTTCCTTTTTTCTACCATCTAGTAACTCAGACTACATTCAGTAATCATGCTGTGTAAACCATGGTCAATCTATACATCAGACTACTGACTGTACGGATACTATATTAAGCCCCAGGCATGTGGGCCGAGTCCATGAGGCACGGATCTGCCCAAGGTTTCTTCCTAAAAATAAATTATTAGTAAGTAAAGGGAGTTTTTCCTTGCCCCTGCTACTCGTGGGTGCCCTCCGTACTGTGTGTAAAGCGCCAAGAGACAATACACTGTATTTGCGCGCTCTACAAATAAATTGAAATTAAATTGAAATTAACACTGTATAATCAGCAGAGAGAATGCCACTTACATCAACTTCCTTCTCAATCAATTCTTTGTACAGACCGAAGTGCTCTGAATGGTACTGCACAGCACGGAACCATGAATTCCATCTTGTAGCACATGGATTAGGAGCCATGGTTGCTTTCTTTCCTGGCATATTTTTTGTCATGAACTGCAGGTATCTTCTTTTCCGTGACCCAGCATGGAAGAACATTTGGGAGAAGGACAGCATGAAAGAATTTAGCTGATCAAAAGGCCTCTTAAAGGCCCCGCCTACAAGGTTCATGATATGTGCCATGCAGGTGACATGCACAGAATTGGGGAACAATGATTTCAGTGCAGCAGTATATGCCTTCTTCATATATGCAGCATTATCGGTGTTGAATACAATTACGTCATCGTTCTCAATGTTGTACTCTTGAAGACACTTAACGACCGCCATGGACACCGTGGAGTGATTACAGGTCTCCAAGAAGACCGTGTCCGCTAAGTAGGCCAAAATCCTTCCGGATTCATCCTTCTCTAGTGGAGCGATGAGGATGTTCAGTATGCATCTGCCCTCCACATCTGGGGTTTCGTCAAAAATGACAGCCACTGGCTTTTTTGCAAAATTAATTTTAAGTGAATCTTTCCCTTGAAGGTAAACATCTCCCAGGTATTTCTCCTGGAGCTGGTGGCTCCCCGGAATTGCACCACCATTAACCACCTTCTCTTGGAGGAATCTCCTTAATACTGGATGGTCGCTCTTGGATAGGGGGATGTTGACAGCTGTGCATGTGGAAACCCAATCTTCACATATCTAAGGGGAGAGGGGAGGGGGGAATCATCAATACAAGATAGAATTAACATGATCTTTCAATCATCACACTGTACACACACCGTTCTCATTTAATTGGCTTTAAAGTCTATAGATCTGTCTGCACAGGGGAGGGGGGAGGGAGAATCATCAAAACAAGATAGAAGTAACATACACACTGTTCTCATTAAATTTGTTTTAAAAGTATATTAGATAGATAGATAGATAGACAGATAGAACATTTTCTTTCCATAATCACTCTCCAATGTAGGCAACACACTTCCCTACACTCTCTCCAATGTAGGCTACACACTTCTCTTTCATCACCTTTAAATATAATTAATGCACACACAGCAACACTCCAAGTAGCCTAAGCAAAGTAAACTATTCATCTTTCTATGGAATGTAGCCTACTGGTATACTGACTATAATTTACTTTAATCCTGCTCATGATACAACAAAACAGTCTGTTTCTTTGTTCTTTTTATTCGTCTGTGTAACCCCTGATAACAACAGGTGGGAGAGGGAGAGGCTAATGGCAGGCAAACGGGAAAGCACAAGTCACTAAGGTTGCTCAATTAAAATGTAAAACTCACCTTGATCCTTTCCGCGCTTGAAACAGACTTCGCTGAAAGAGCCTGAGTGACAGTCACTTGTTTCATTGCTGTTTGACGAGCCTGCTTTTCTGCCGTTCTGTTTGTATGTTTGGCGGTGGCAAAATGCTTCTCAATGGACGATTTTCGTAAATGTTCTATGACGATATTGCACGCTGTGCAAAAGAGTTTACCCCGCTTTCATGCAGTACCCCAGGGTACTGTTTAACGCGGTCTTTGGCCGAAATCTTCGTAGGCAAGTGTGAGGCGTTCCCAAACATGTTGCTTCCAACCCGGCTTTGGCTTTCTGTACACGGAAGTAAGGTGGAAGGTAAATTTTCGACGTCACCTCAAGACGACGCCAACGATTGGCGGGAAAGTCGCGGGAAAGTTGCGGTGATTGGCTAAAATTGCAACCCCGCGATGAATTCACGGAGTTTGGTTGAAGTTGCATTGAAGTTGCAAATCGCAACATCGCGAATTCCTGGAGGGACTGAATCGGGATTGAAAGAATTGTCTCCCCCCTCCGTCAGACCCCTCCCCCGTCAACGGACGGATGCAGTGTGAACGTAAGGTAATGCTGCTCCATGATGCAGGATGATCCCTGCTGTGCTGGCCGTACACTCACACACTATATGCAGCAGAGATTTCCGCAATAAATATAGCTAAATCACATCAATAAAGTCAGATGAGTATGTTGTATGTCATCACCTGTAACACTGAATGTTTTTTGTTTGTTAGCTTGTGTACTAAAATATCTTGAAGTGTCTTGAAGACTAGATTTGTTGTTGTACATTTCACATTTTACATTAAATCCAGTAAAAGTGAGTTATTGCAGTCCTTTCTGTAAACAAAATCATCTTGCCATGGTACCAGGCCCTCAGGAAAGTTGAAATACATTTTGAGTGCATCTCGCTGCTGCTTTGCATTTATGCTAGTGTTCCATGCTATAGTTGGTACCCATGGGTGCAGTTCCCCTAGCCTAGCCCATCCCTCCTCAATTCTCTCTCTACCAATCTGTGTTCCTCATCCTCTGTGTCTACCAATCCATGTGGTAAGTAAGGCCGTGTCAAGGTACTTAAAGGGGCCCTAAGCAAACAGGGCATCGGGGCCCTTCACCTCCCATAACACCTACATAAACCACATTAGTATAATATTCAAGCAACTTTCATTAATATAATTATTTGTGTTGAAATTACAGTTGTCTAACTTTATTGTATTTGATTGAAAAACACCCCCAAATAAACAACTGAAATGACTAAACAGTCAATCTTGGGGGACCCATTCAGTCTGGGGCCCCAGGCAAGTGCCTGGTTTGCCGGTCCTGTTGCGACGGCCCTGGTGGTAAGTAGCATAAGCAAAGAAAATCGTTGAGTGCAACTGCAGTGAGAGTTAGTTTAGTTACCTTGTCAGGATGTAACAACATAGTGGCCTGAAACATCCTCCACCTGTTCACAAGGATACCAAAGGCATTCTCGACAACCCTTCTTGCACTGGACAGACGATGGTTGAAAATTCGCTCCTGGTGGTCTAGCTAGCTGCTTATGTGAATATGACTTCATGAAGTCAGTACGTAATGGGTAGGCATCATCACCAATAAACGTGAGGAAATGACCTGGGAATATTATCATGTAGGGGCTTGGGTGGAGATGGATGTACAAGTCCATGGTCGAGCAGGCAAACAGACCAGCATCTGAAGCCCTACCTTGTTAGCCCACACGAAAACTACTGGTAATTTGCATCAACTACTGCCATCATGATTATGGAAAATCTGCTTTTGTAGTTCCTAAATGTGCAGGTGGCTGTATGTTTTCCATCAACAGCACTTACACAAATAGAAAAAACAAGTTCTATTTTTCCAAGCGTTTTCGGCGCGGTAAGGCCCGAATCACGGCCGCGATCCACCAGCAAGCTAAGCGAATTTCACACCGCAGTACCTCTATTCATTTCAATGAAAAGCGAATTTCGCTCCCACACAGCATTCTTGCAAATGTACTCGCACATCGCGAGCCGATTATCCAATAGCAGAGCAAGACACGTGACGTTACCTATTCAGCATTTCTGTCGTCATTGCTAGTGAAACTTAGCTCGTTCACTTTAGCAGAGCACATCGTTTAGCAAAATGACCGACGAGAAGCTGAAAATAGCCGTCTCCTCCTTCCCCTGCCTGTATGATGTGTCCCTGGAGACCTACAGGGACAATGTCATGAGGAATGAGGCATGGAGAAAAATTGCTGAAATAGTGCAGGAAAATGGTGGGTCACTCAATGAAGTGTCACAGCCCCAAATAAGTTTATCAGAGCCAATTCATAATGTAACAAAATCGAAATAAAATGTGGTCATAAATGTTTTGGAATTTTTGCAGTTAATGTATTATTTTTAATATAATGTCAATATAGTCAATATAATGGCTGAAGATTAACTCCTTCTGTTGTAAATTTTAAATATTTTCTTTATATAAGAGCAAGAGTGTAGAAGCAGGTGGAAGAATTTGAGGGATACATACGTGAAAGAGAAAAAGAAAGAGAAGGAGAGGCAGAGGAGCAGTGCTGGGGCCGTGCCACAACACCAGTGGCACTACATGGCCGTAATGGGCTTCCTGGCACCGTTCATCCAGTACAGGCCCACGATGTCAAACATCCCAAGGAGACGTCCCCAGGCCACAGTCACCCAGGCTGTTGTCCACCATCCCCCTCCCACCCAGCTTGCACCCCCCAACCCTGTTGTCCACCATCCCCCTCCCACCCCAACCCTGATGTCTACCTGCCCGCTCCCACCCAGCCTGCACCCCCCAACCCTGTTGTCCACCATCCCCCTCCCACCCAGCTTGAACCCCCCAACCCTGATGTCTACCTGCCCCCTCCCACCCAGCCTGCACCCCCCAACCCTGATGTCTACCTGCCCGCTCCCACCCAGCTTGCACCCCCCAACCCTGATGTCTACCTGCCCCCTCCCACCCAGCCTGCACCCCCCAACCCTGATATCAATGAGCCCTTCCTTGCAGATGCTGACACCATTCCTCTACATATTGAGAGGATATCTGAGGATCTGGGTGCACTCACTCCACCCCGCCCACAAGATCAGCACCCTGCCCCCCCTCCCCTCCTCCTCCAGGTCCAGTTATGTCACGCTGCCTACCTCCTACTGCCAGGCCACCTGCGAGAAGTGCTGGCCTGGAATTTAGGCGAAAGAGGAGGGCCACCAATGTCGCCTATACCACTTTTGAGAGGGAGGTGATAGATGCGCTTCAAGAGCCAGATGCCACACCACCTCCTCCTGCAGTGCCCACTCCTCCTCCTGCGCCTTCAGATCCCGATAAGCTGTTCTTCTTGAGCTTGGTGCCTATTATGAAGAGACTGCCATTGCAGTCAAGGGATGAGCTGAAATTAAAAATATTCCAGATGGTGGTTGAGGCTACAAGAGAGAATCCCTAGAGCCATTTAATATTTTTACAAAAATTGTAGTTTTATGCTGTTGCATTATGTTCTTTATGTTCCAGTTAAACTTGCTGTTATTGTTCTGTTTTTTTTGTTATATTTTGTAATAAAATTGTTATATACTTAAGGAAATCTTCATTGTGTGCATGACAATGATTCCCACTAGCAGGGGTCTTCCCTTTTAAAATATATACTCTAACTACAATACATTACAAAGATTACAATATACATTACAAAGATAGTACTTTATTGTAATGAAAGGAAATCCAAGAAAGAACTTCAATACTGAAATGTCAGTGTGTCAAGCTCTTTTTTCTGACCATGTTTGGTAGTAGTGCTCAGTTTAAATAAGTTTAAATAAGAGCCAACACTCAGGTAGGTCACAGTGTTGAGCCACATTTGGTTTTGGCAGGGATGCACTGTTTGGACACTTCACTTACTGACAACAAATTTATTTATAAAGAAGATATGGGTGTGTGTTGGACCTGAAGAGCTATAGAAAATGGATTTAATGTGGCTGAAAGCCAGGCCTATGCTGGCTGTGTGTGGGGGCTTGGTCTGGTAATGCTTGTGCAACAATGGAATTTTGCCTTTAATGAGCCATGAGAGCTCTTAAAAGAACCGTTGTGTTGTGAAGTGGCTCTTAAAAGAGGCTTTTTGTTCTGGAGCAGCTGAGCAGTGGTGTCAAGGCTAGACCTGCCAGGGAACAGCGCCTTCTTGATTGAAGTAAGAAGTGAACTGAGCTCTCACTCTCAGTGCCTCTCTAGAGGCGTTGTTTGCGCCCATCCTGGCCACCTCTCGGAGACAGTCTGCTGGTGGTGTTCCTCCTCAAAGTCATGACCCGCAGGAAATTGTGGAGGACACAGGTGGCTCTGACACAGGTCTCCGCAGTGGTGGGGCTGGATCCAATCACTCTCCTGTACATTCTCCACTGTGAGGAGAGAATCCCAAAAGCGCACTCTACTACCAACCTGGCCCGGCTGAAGTGGTAGTTGTACACACGGCGCTCTCCAGGGATATGGGGACCAGGAAAAGGCCGCATCAGGTTCCGCCGTAGAGGAAATGCCTCATCTCCCACGAAGACGAATGGCATACGGCCTCTGTCCTCTGATCCCGGGATGAAGTCGGCCTCAGGGAGGTCCAGGGTGCCGTCTCGGAGGCCCTCACCGAAGGCAGAGTTGTGGAGCGTACCACCATCACTGGCCCTGCCATACCCACCAACGTCAACGACCCTGAACAAATAGTGGGCATCCACCACTGCCAGCAGAACAATGGAGAAGGTCCCCTTGTAATTATAATAAAGGGAGTTTTGCTGTCAGGGGCCTGGATAACAACATGCTTCCCATCCACCGATCCAACACAGTTGGGGAAGTCCCATGGCTCCCGGAAGCCTTCTGCAATGTCCAGCCAGTCGTCTGCTGAGGGAGGAGGCATGAACTGGCACCAGTAGATCCCAGATGGCAGCCAACACTTCCCGGACCACTCTGCACACTGTACAGTGTCCCACCCTGTAGCTGAACGCTATCGTGCCAAACCAGTCCCCTGTAGCAAGGTATCTGTGGAAAAACATTACAGTATCAATAGCACTGTTCATTTTGTGATTAATTAGTCAGATGTAGTCTATAGATTTGACTGCATTGCCATATTGTGAAAATTAGAATCACATTGACATTATGATGGGCTAAACAATACACAGTTCACAAAGTAGCAAGATTAAACAGAGTAGTGGGGGGCTACTAGCAGGGCTGATCTATGATTTTTTTAAAAAAGGGCCCAGGCATTTTTGGTCATGACAGCCCACCATTAATTTATTCAGTAGGCCTAATGTATAGGGAGCTAAATTGGACTATTCAAATATCCTAATTGTGAGAATGAAAGCCCAGGCCCATACATGACAGTTGTAACGTTATTGATCTGTATGCCCGCTTACTAACGTCAGTTAATTAGCAAAGAAGGGTCCTACCGTAGGCAGATAGCGAGCCGCTGTGCCGTGCTGATGGACTTCCGATACAGAGTGTCCTGTTTGGTGATCCGGGGTCCCACTCACGCCAGCAAGGAAGAGGTTGCCATCCAAACGAAGCTCCATCACCAGTCGGTGGTACTCCCCATACCGTTCCCGGTACCGGCGAAAGGGCCAGACCCAGGGCCGTCGCAAGAAGGCAGGCAAACCAGGCAATTGCCTGGGGCCCCAGGCTGAAAGGGGCCCCCAAGATTGACTGTTTAATCATTTTAGTAGTTATGTTGGTGGTGTTTTTCAACAAAAAATGACTTTAAACTGGAGTTAGACAACTGTACAATATAGATAATTATATTGATGATGTTTGAAAATTATAACAATGGTTCATGTAAGTATTTACAGGCAGTGAAGGGCCCCCATGTCCTGTTTGCTTGGGGCCCCCTATGTACCTTGAAACGGCCCTGGATGCACCCAATAGCGCGTTCACGGTGCGGGCGGTCCGTGAGCGGTGCCTGTGGGCTTGTGCATTCACACAAGAAATTGTCTCTGCGGTGTTCTGCGCAAACCGGCTGCCCGAGCTCTGCATTTAATATCTATGGACATTGAAGCACTTAATCACTGATTAACCTACTGTATCATATCCTAGATTTTCTCTAGGCTATAATAGATAGATAGATTTTATTAGCCTACTTTTACATGGCTTTGCGCCTAATCCTGTTTTTCATAAGATCCTAGTAGGCTACATATAGGCACATATATGATAGAAGAAGCCTGGAATGTATTGATATATTTTATATGGACAATAAAATAGGCCTACATGAAACAATCATTGATTAATCCAGGATAATTGGATAGCCTAATGTAGGCCTATTTTTTTTAAATAAAATGATGGTTTTTTTTTTAACAGCAACACTCTTAAAATTGCAGGGTTATTTTTGGGCAATTTGAATAACCTCACATGCTGGGTTAAGTGCAACATTTCGTAATTGACCCATAATTGGTTTGCATTTGGGTAAAATGATAACCCATTTATGTTGGGTTGGTGATGAAACACAAAATTTGAATTTGAAGACATTCAAATCCATCAGCAAACGGTCGCAGACCTTTCCCCCTCTGTAGAAGCTGGCCATTGTGTGTGCAGCAGTACGGATTTTTCAAACACTTCAAGCAGAGACTTCAGTAAGTAAGGTAAGCCAAACTTGGTTGAATTGGAGGTATGTTCATGTCCCTAAAGCGGCGAACAGCCCCGTATAAGAGCCCGGCTCTGATAGGCTGTTTGCGGTCACATGGTACATCTGTGAACCCGACGTCAGCGACGAGGGCGGAAGAAACAAATCTTCTGGAGGTGGTTGGCGTGGATATCGCTAGTAGTAAGGCTTGTAGACGATTTTAATAATCTCTTCTAAATTCTTTTTTTCTTTTATCGATCAGTGCATATATTTGTCTCGACCACTGTCTAAACTAAAGCATCTTTCTCAGTCGGTTTTATCTCTCTTGGTCAACAATTTAAAACTCATGTTCAGTAACGTTACCCTAGATATCAAATAGGCAGCCAGGTGATGATGTTAGGATTAAACGTAGTATAGTGTACATACATACAGACAATGTTTTTCGTACCTGAAATGATAAGATTTTCTTGTTTTGTTTAATAAAGTTACTCTTTAGTTTACACGTATTATTATAACTTGGCCTATGAGTAGTGTATGTAAATTTGATGGCATCATACTGTGGATATGCAGCCAGTTGGTATCCCGCTGAACATGCTCTGTGGTTTTTCCAGTGAAGCCTATCGACCAAAAACCATGTGTCCTTGAAGGAGAGGGGGTCACGATTTAGACAATACTGGTGTAGGTTGCAGCAGTTGTCGTAAATCACCAGCTTCGGCATTTCCCTGAATCGTGTCCTCAACACTGTAAATGGCACATTGGGGGACTCATGAGATGTCATGATCTCAAAGCCATAGCAGATCTCGTGTTTGCAATGGATGAGAAACACCCCCGGAAGAAGAGAAGGGTGACCATTGGCATTTTTGCTACATGCCCGATTGTCCCTGATGCGGTCAGCCTCATAATACCCTCTCGACCTCGCCACAGGCAGTGAGGGGAAAAAGGAAATGCTTGCTGCATGGGACTGCTGACCACTGACAGAGTCCTCAATTTCCTCTCCCACAAATGGCGCCTCTGCTCGCTCCAACAGCTCCAGCAAAACTGGCCCAAGGTGGCTCGGGCAGTGATCCTCCTCAGAACTCCCCAAGACATCAAAGAGGACGGGAACCTGCTGCTGGAGGTACAGCATGTCCTCCACTGACCTTCGCACAGGGTGTCCACTGGCAATTCTCTGTATAAATTGCCGAAGTGCGAACGAGGGATGCAGCAAAGCGCAGGCGGCGGTGTTTTTGGATAAGGCCCGGACAAAGGCTTTGAGGTTGCTGGGGCATTGAAGTGGTGAATGCTCCAGAAGCCCAAGTAGAGACAGAGGCACAAGGTTTCGGAGCTCCTCCTGCTCTGCTTGTGTCAGTTGCCGCCGTGTGCAGTCGTCAAGCAGATGTCGTCCTCTGGCATGGGGCAGGAACACACGTCTTTTGTGAGTGGTATTGGTTGCTCGCTGCAAAGGGGTTGCAGATGTTTCCCGGGGCAACAGCTGTTGCCATGGCAGCAAAGCCTTGCGGAAACTGAGAGCTGTACCATCACAAATAGTACAGTCTGGAGTGGGGCCGCATTTTGGGCACACAAATCCAGTATCCAGTTGAATGTCAAGCAAGTTGACAAACTCATACCAAGCCATCCTGAACTTGTTGTAAGTGATGGGGATGACTTGGCAGCCGGAATCCTCCAGATGCTGTTTCAATGTTTGGAAAAATCCAAACATGGTGACACTGTAAAGAAAAGAGAAAAGATAATTACATTTTGAACTTCATGTCTATGACAACATTCTCTCAGAATTCCAGAAGAAAACGTTTTCGTCTTGATAAAAAGCGGGAGGCGTCTTCTTTGGATTTGAACTAAGGATTTGCGCACATGATGCTGAAATGCAGGTGATACAAAGTTGTGACTGTGCGGTGACTGTTAATGACTTTTATTCACAATTACATTTTATTCATAGCCTACGTTATTGTGTTTAGATCCCTGTTTGTACCAAACAATTCACTTCTTTCCTCCATTCAGTAGCGTGAGAGTAGTCATAGGGAAACACACACAGGGTGCTCTTAGTGAGTGTAGGTTAGCTGCAAGTCAGCTGCGCTGGCAGTGGCTCACATGGAGGGGAAGGCTCTGTTGCGCGTACTGTCCCTTTTGGCAGCAAAGGCAACTGACCAAAATATCATTTCAACCCGATGTTATGAAATTTACTATCGATTGACGGCAATATCGAGATGAAAATACTATATATTGCACAGCCCTAACCTCAAAGTTCAAAGTGGGCTTAGAGGGTACATGGGCTTAATGGGTACGCTTACCTTAAACATTAATTAAAGGGACAGAATAAAACGTACAGGGACAGTTTTTGCAATTTTGATGATCAGAGATTAGAGAAGAGATTATAAGATTATCACTTGGTAATCAGGTAGTTTACCCTGCAATGCCTTATAAATAAGCAGGAGGCAGTGTCTTTCCCTCCTTTCAGTGAGGGAAGACCATCCTACACCCTCATAGAGTTTACAGTGATGAGTTTTAAAACTATCACCAGTTACAAAACGAAGAGCACTGTGATAAACCTTGTCAAGAGCTTTCATAGAAGAAGGAGCTGAGTGCATCTAAAGAATATCACCATAGTCTAGAACTGACAAAATAGTGGATTGAACAAAAGGACTTTCTATTTTCTAGTGAAAAGCATGACCTAATCCTATATAGAGCACCTAGCTTAATTTTCACCTTCTTTGTAAGCTCAAGCACATGAGTTTTAAAAGAAAGCTTATTATCAAGCCATATACCAAGATATTTATATTGGGTAACTTGCTCAATTTGAGTTCCAATGAGTTTTGAGTTTTGTACATACAAATACATTACACTTTCTTTCCAGAAGCTCACTCCATTTTATTCTTATTTATTTTTATAAATGATTCTTGCTTGCACAGAAGGGAGTTTAGCCCTAATCCTCTGCTCTTTGTACTTGGAACAATTATGCATCTCACATACAATTCTTGAATCTTGACTATTGAATCAGTATCCTTAACATAATAAAAATATTTAATATTTAATATTTAATAGGCATTATTGCAGTTAGATTTTGCAATGCATGCATCGATGAAAATTCAATTAAAAAAGGTAGGGTTATATCTCTTAATGCTTTTGTCCATGGACTGTGATTGTGATAGTTTTGCATTGTTCATGTCCAATGACGCCGTTCATGTCCAAAGACGCTGTAAAACACTTGCTGCTAGCAAAGCAGCATACTGGAGGATGTGCAGTAGCAGTGCATCAAATTTGAGTGGGAAATTTAAATTTGAAAACATCAAGTTGGCTGCCATTTAATTTTGTTCCAATTGATAGAAAAAATGGCTTTTGCAAAGTTTTGAGAAATTTCATTGACATGTTGGGGTCCCCTGAGCCTGATGTTTGACACCCCTGGGCTGTCAACTTTGTTTTGGATTTGTTTTAGATTTTGGATTTCTGATGGATTTCGTTTTGGTGTCTTCTACTCTTTACTTGTCTGCATAAACAAACTGCAAACCGTACATGTATGTTCTTTGAAACAGGTCAGGTCAAGAAGAGTGACAAGCAGAGTGGAAGAGCTGAGAAAATGTTGAGTGACGACCAGATAGATCTGTGCATCATCAGCATAGCACTGGTAAGATATCCCTTAAGGCGAAGCTCACTATTTAATGACATAAATGATTTAAGTTCCTAATGGTGCAGTTATGCATTACATCATCATTTACATGGATACTTTTGTAAGGTACATTAAAAAAATCGGTGTTCAGGACTATAAAGTGGAATAAAAAATATCATTGCGCATAAAAAAGGAGGGGGGTGTCTTATTGAACCTATAGTTTACCTGAAGTTGTTAAAGTTAAACTCATTGTATTAGCCATCATTGTTATGTTTTTCTTTTTTTAGTCTGCATCTAGGAATGTCAGCACTGTTGCTTCAAAGAGGCGCGTCTTTTCCCCACTGCTGTACATAAATGACTGCACTTCTAAAGACACCAAACATCCTGCACAAACTATCTTCAACCTCCTTCCCTTTGGCAAGCAATATACAGATCCCTGTGCACCAAAATAACCTGACAGGACATCAGCTTTTCCCCCACCGTCATCACTGTCCAGGAATGTCATTCTTGACTTGTTGGATTTGAACAGCATGAGCAGCATCCACACCAAAATGTTCAGGCTGTCTGTCTTGTCCTATAGGTAGGTTGTTTGTTACATGCGTGTCATTCAGTCTCTTCTCAAAACAAAGCTTCGGAAATGCAGTTTGAGATTTCATTTGCCTCTTTAATATGTATTAATTATCATTATGAAAGCCCAAATTCCACATTCTCACTAATAGAACTTTAAAAAGAACTTTTAAAAGAGAGAGTATCTGTTTTGTTAATGTGACAGATTCATGTCTAATACATAAAATTAACATGCAGTAATGTTATTATACAACTAACAAACACACAAGTATTTCATCATGTGGGAATTTTGTGGAACCTTGGTTGTTGGGGTGCTTGGGAAAGGTTGATTAAGAACAAAATACTATTTTCACAACTGATTAAGAAATACTGATATGCTGTTGCACTACACCAGTGGTTCTCAAACTTTTTCTGTCATTCCCCACTTTGGAAAGCAGAGAATTTTCACGCCCCACCTGTAAGGCTCAATTTGCGCACAATTTTGGTCAATGTTAGGATTTTCATGTTACTAATTCAAAGCCAATTTTTTTTCAGACCAATCATCACAGCAACTAGCAAATAACTCTATTGGAAAGCTAAATTTACTGTCATATGCGCATATCTGACAAATAGCTGTGAATACGGGGAGCATGGTGAGACAACGGTCAATCGTAAAGAGATGTCTCGCGCCCCACCTGTCATGTGTCTGCGCCCCACTAGTGGGGCCCGCCCCACAGTTTGAGAAACACTGCACTACACTATACTATACTATTTTCTGAACAAATATGTTGCTTGAATGATTTGAGAATAACAACATTGATTGCTTATTTACAGTTCTATAGTGTTACTGGTTGTTGAGAAGGTGTTGCTGGTATGCTTTCAAAATAGTTTTCAGTTCCTCCAACTTCAACTTCCTGTTCTGAACTGTCTGTGTGTCCATCTGTGTGAAAGAATCTGAGACAATAACACTACAGGAACTTACCAATGTACAAGTTGGCTACAAACCCGACTTTTAACATTTAAGGCTAAGTATTTCTAGTAATAACTATGGTACAACAAAACTTTCTGAATATTGTATGTTGGCGAGTCTGGCAGAAGCATTACTTTTGCAATTCTAACCATTTCAATGACATCCACAATATTTAGTTATGTGTGTGATTACGTTTTATCTACCATCATACATAATATTTACATTTTGTGCTGGGAGAAATAAATGGGAGGTTGTCTGGCCACCATGCTAAACGATTCTTTTCCTGCCAGAAGTATCTTTTTCCTATAATGAACAAAGTGAATTAATCTTTTATTCAGTTACTAGTCTAGAAATCCAAACATTTATAGCCAGAGGCCAGTACTTTTTAATTCCTTAGGGTTATTTAACCCTAGGTTATTTCTTAAATAGAACATGTAGTGGGTCTGTGTTATGTAGGCCCTATGGAATGTATGGATCTCTGGAGCATCCAATCTGCCATATACCCTTAATGTGTAAAAGGAAATGTGGGAGAAAAAAACACTCATAACAGTCACAAAAAGTTGTCTGGATGTAGCTCTCGGCACAGTCGATTTTGTCAAAGCAGCTCTTGCTTGAGGTTGAAGACCTCTGATGTAGAGCTATTTGGAATGTAGCCTAGGCCTACACTGTTGTGCACGGTGACATGTTTCTCTTTTTCAAAATGGATAGTAATTTCGTGTTTTAAATAGCCTACATTACATTTCAAATTGCAATACATTCTAAAATGGTCCATATCAGTACAAGCCCACAGCCTAGCCGTACTGTAGCAACCGAGACAGCCACCTGTCTCATGATGAATTGGGATGGTGAAGGGATCTTCGGGTTTCTTCTAGTGCTGTCAAACGATTAAAAAAATTAATCTGATTAATCACAAAATTTTGCAATGATTAATCGTGATTAATCACTTTTAATCGCAACTCATTTCCTCCAGTAAGAATTTGGATGCTTGGGTATGTTGGATCCTTATTTTGACCTGTAAATGTCCTGATACTAAATAGTTGGCTTTGTTTGTCTCAATTGGGGCAATTCACACCTGTCCCCTACCACCAAAGATTCCCCAAACATGTTGTTGGAGAGTCAGGAGCTAGTAGGCCCTAATCTTTGTATGGTTTGACTTGATAGTCGAACCATTTTCTATCTGAAATTGAACATAATACATCCCATGAAAGTGGAACCATACATCAGGATTAATCCGAGTTAATTTTTTTAATCTGAGTTAAAGTTTTTGGATTAATCACATGATTAATCAGTTAATTTTGCCAGTACTAGTTTCTTCATAACCTACTAGCCTGGTCTGGGTTATAGGTTCAGGAAGGTGTCTAGTTCAAGGAGGTGTGAATAGCCTTGTATGGCTGAAATATCACTAATAGGCTATCACATAGGCTAATGCTGAAATTTCATATGGAAGGAATTGGATAGTAGGCCTACATGCCTTACACCCCCTCGACGTGTCTAATCTTCAGAGCATAACAAAGACTCAAAGAGACATAAAAGTCAGTGTCATTGGGATGAACATCAGATGAGCCTGGAGACTAATGAGGTTGTAGGCCTAGGGGTTTTTCATGCATACACACCGTTTTCTTAATGGCAGAGATCAGTAGGCCATAGTAGGCCTAACAATAGGCTAGAAGCAGTGGCGTCGCCAGGCGATTTTTACGGGGCTTTAGCCCGGGGTAATTTGAGCCGAGCCCGGGGTAAATTTTTTTTGAATGCTTTATACATATAACTTTACAATTCAATAATCTGCCATAACTGAAATACTTGTTTCGCTGTTTTATTCCGTTATAGTTTGTTTTCTTGTCTCACAGCCTATCAAAATAAGGAAGGATCATATTTACTTGTCTCTGATTAGGCGAAGTCGGCGCGGGGCGGGGCGGGGCTGAACAGGGACCCGAGATGAGTCTCGTGCCTGAACTGTTTACGGTCAGCAACGCGCGCTGTCAGTGGCTCAGACACATAAGTTAACTGTTTTGGGAGAGATATGAGCTTCTGCAGCTCATCCATGGTGTTATGCTGAACCATCCAGTTTATTTTGGTAAAAGCACTAAGTGAATGCAAATGAGCCAAAGCAATTGAGAAAGATCTTTGCCATTTTGATGGTACTGACACTTTGCATGGGAAAGGAATCTAGTTTTGGAGCATGTGTGAACAGTTTTGGGAGAGATATGCGCTTTTGCTAGTGAGCTGTAATGTTGTGCAGAACTGTAAGACTGTTTGGCCAAATGATCTTACAGTTTTAAGAATGTAATTTCTGTTTCAAGAAATGAGCCAAAGCAACAGAGAAAAACTGCAATAACCATACCCTGCAAAGAAAATTCTAATACCATAGATCTTCATTGCCTTTTTCATTTCACGTGCGTGTGCGTGCCCCCCCCCCCCCCCCAAAAAAAAATTTTCAGCGCGCTGAGCCCAGGTTGTCCTTAAAGTCTAGAAACGCCCCTGGCTAGAAGTGAGAGGTAGGCCAAGGCTTTTTTTTAAATGGTAGGCCTATGGCTATCTATTTAGGCTATTTGTTTTAGCTATTTGTTTTAGCCTATTGCAATTTATTATTGCCAATTTATTATTGCCTTGATTCAACAATAGGCTTATCATTGTAGGTTACTCACTTTGATTTGCATAGGCCTATAGGCTACTGACTATGAACTGATAAAGAAAATACAAAGGTTACTGTAGGAGTAAATAAGACTTCAATAAATTAAATATTAAGATTCAATATTTATTTAGGCTACTGACTGATTTCCATGAAGAAATACATAAACCCAGTGTAACAGCTGGCCTAACATAGCCTATAGACTACAGCAAAAATCATAATAAGCTCACATGGTCAAGCATATTCATTGGGAAGTAATGGTGTAGCCTAATAAAATCAGCCTAAAATAAACAACATATGATGGTATGCTTCATACTTAGTTACCCACCAGGACGTTATACATAAACTTAAGATGTCCTGCGGCAAAACAATCCGAGGCGCACGCAAAAAGAGCCCTAATAGCCCTATAATAAGTCTCGCACTATAAGAGCCCTTGGCGTTCGGCAAGAGCCACATCTACGGTAATATAAGAATAACCAACATACGACTGCATGCATAAAAACCTAGGTCTATTAGGCCTACCTGACAGCAGCACATTATACGTGAACTGAATAGATTTACACCTGCTGCATTCTGTCATTTATTTGAAGCACTAAAAATACAAAAAGCGCAAAAGAGCCCTGAGCGCCCTAAAGTTAGGCTAGCATACTATAGGTCAAGAAGCGCAAGAGGCGCAAGAAGCGCTCTGGCCGATAAGAGCCCCGAAGAACCTTGAGCGCCCTATGACACAACACTGTAAAGAATATAGCAAAAAAAATTAAAAAAAGTTCAGTAGAAAAATATGTTGTTTTACTTATGGTAGTTACAGCATTTTTAAATAATTAAGTGAGTTAAGTACTTTATTCATTTAAATTATTAACCTGTTAAGTTTTCCGATTTTGCCGCTTCGTTGTCAGTCGTCTCTCTTCGTGGTGCTCCGTCTGCGTCTCGAGTAGCCCCCAGCTGCGGACTTGCAGCCTCAATGTGGGCTGGGCTCAATGTTGAGCACAACCCTAATTGCTAAGCCTATGAGCGCATCGCCTGGTCGAAAATCCTTTCTTCCATGGCCATTGTAAAGTTGTGCGTCTTTTTGGGGCCACGACTGAGAATTAATATTTTTCTGGGGGGAGCGAATGGTTAAACCATAGGCAACAAAACTAAACACATAACGTTAACACGACGAAACAAAATTCGCTCCGTGCAGATGATACACGCAAAACAGACAAGATTGAGTCAAGTTTAAACAGGGTCACTGCTGAGAATGATTAAACCGTACATAGGCATGAAACATGAATTGTAATAGTACACGAAACAGTCCATCGAAAACTTACGTGTCGTGAGGAAGTAATGAATGACGGTAATGAATGGTTAATTATAATGGAAAACTTGGAAACATTAGTTCCCTAATGCATTTGGCTATCTATGCGTAAAACACTGTGTCCATTTTTGACCGAACATTTGAATCGAACCGACTTGCTCTTACAATGTGCAAGTATGAGCAAGGTATTTTATGATGCTGCTCATAGATCTATAATAACAAAAAAAAAACGATCCATTGCTTATCCAATCCAACTGCAAACGTGTGACACATGTCTCGGAAAACTTTGCAACCGGTAGCCTACGTTTTTCATTTTTCTGTTAGCCTGTCTTACCCAGAGCCAGAGATTTTTCTATACCACTCTGGTCCTACCATAGACAGGCCTTACGGTAGGCTACAGGAAGGGTTGTGCTCAACATTGAGCCGCGTAGGCTACAGCGAGGGTTGTGCTCAACATTGAGCCCAGCCCACATTGAGGCTGCAAGTCCGCAGCTGGGGATACTTGTGCGTCTCCACACACGCATACACGTACGTGCGTGCAACCATACCATGTGACCGCAAACAGCCTATCAGAGCCGGGCTCTTATACGGGGCTGTTCGCCGCTTTAGGGACGTGAACATACGTGAATTGTGATAGAGAAATTGTTTTGTTGCTAACCTTAGTGTATTAAGATAAGCTTGTCGCTAACGTTAGCACGTTATTAGCAACAAAACCTGCTAACGTTAGCTTCTTGGGGTTGAAATGTTGAATCCTATACACCCATAACATAGTTACTAACGTGTGCTTTTATGTAAATGTGTACCAAATAGTTTTTAAAAGTATTTTCAGAGCCTGTCCAAATATTATTAGCTGCTTAGTGCTATCGATACCACCGTTGGCTAGCTTGGCTTCCCCAGCTACTAGATAGCTAAGCTACAAAGAAGTAGCTAGGATGTAGCCTACTTGTTTATTGAACTTCAAAACGACAGTGACGAGTATCTTAATGTGAATGCGTGCAGAAACCACGCCTGAACTTGAGCCTGTTTAGGTGCAAATCTTTAATAACTAGCATGCATGTCTGCATGTCTACTGTTAGCAACTGACAACTTAAGCTTGAGTGAATGGTAGTGAAAGGGGGCAAGGGTCTGTGTGTGTGGGTGTGCGTGCGTGTGAGAGAGGGAGAGGGATAGCACATAATGTTAGTATTTTAATAGAAATATGGCTAAGTAGGGGTTAGTACACATTCCTGAACTGTCCCTACAAGTTAGAGTGTCTGGTTATGGCATGAAATGCTCTTAACGTTAGCTTATAGCCTAATATTAAATGTAAATTTGTGCATTCAAACACAGATAACCAGGCCATTATGGTCATTGTTTTCAACAGCTGAATCATGTCTTCCATGACTGCCTGCCATGCGTTCCAGTCCATGATCGAGGAAATTCTGAACCAAATCTTTGCAAAGATTGGCCTAATGTTAATTTACATTTTATATCATAATGTAGTGATCAATTGTCAGAAACTAACGAGCTAAACTTATGTCTTCAGCTCCAGTGCCCCCAACCACTCCTGCGTCCACCTCATCCTACAAATCCTCAACCTCTGAACTGCTGGCCGCCTTCTAAACTTCAGGTAGGATTCTGAACCATTTCTTTAGCCCCACTTAAATTTGGGACTACAGTATTCATAAACTATTTAAACACTGATAATCCTAATGCCAGACCTTTTTGTCATTGGTGTTCCACAGCTGTATCACCCCTTCCCATGACTATCCACAGTGCTATTCCACATAGTAATTTTTCACCTGACCCCGAGGCATTTGGAACCAAAGCAAAAGGTATGCAAGCCTACATGTATATTTTTTATTATAATGAAAGTGATGAATTCTAGACAGATATAATGTATCTGATGTCACATGTCTTCAGTTGCAGTGCCTACTCTTCTTCGAGCTTTCACCGCACCCCACCTGTTCACCCCATGCACACATCCTCATAAGGTGTCCCAGGTTTCCATCATACTTCTGTCAGGTGGGCATCAACTTTTTATTTTTTTATTTTTTAATAAACATTCAGATTTGGAAGTCAGGCTGTCTGCTCATTGATCTGGTGAATCCCTATATTGTCTGTTACAAGATTGTGTTGTGTTCAAGTATTTTAACAAGCCATTAGCTTAATTTAAGGACTTCATATTTTTGATACTGTTACATTTCAGGCCTAATTGTTAGCCTTTTTTATTTCTTTTCTAGAAGCTGAAAGGAAGAATTGGTCTACTGCAGTTGCTGCAGACACTGGGTTTGATTCCAACACCATCCGTTGGAGGCATAATGCATGACTCAAATGCAATTCTCGAAATCACGCTCACAAGATAAGCTCTGATGGTCAATGTTTAGTATCAAAACGCCAATAACTACAGCAATGTGCAATGTTTGTTTGGATAGACTATTTTGGATAAACATTTGGGTAGAGTATTTTGTAAACAAGCATAGTTATGTATTTGACTTTTGAATGTTTCGAATAAACAGTTCTCTCAATCTGCTGTTTGTTGATTTATAAATTGGCTTTATATAGGCCTACTTATGCATATAGTAGTAAGAATATAATAAAATATAATTAAGAAATAATCCTGTAATAGATGGAAATAAACTAAAATTAAATTAACAATAATGTAAAAAAATAACTTTCAACCCACATCTGTGGTAACATTAACCCAGCAGTGAGTAAACATCTACCCAAAGTTGGGTAAGAAGTACAACCCAATATTTTGGGTCAAATAGATAACCCAACTAAATGAGTTACCGTAACCCAAGTTTGGATTGGTCCTTTTTTTACTCAGGTGGTGGGTTATAGTTGAGTTACTTTTTAACCCAGCAGTTTTAAGAGTGAATAGTGTGCTGCAAGATGATAAAATGACCAAGCAGTAGCCTAGGTCTAGGCCAGTGGTTCTCAAACTTTTTCTGTCATTCCCCACTTTGGAAAGCAGAGAATTTTCACGCCCCACCTGTAAGGCTCAATTTTGGTCAATGTTAGGATTTTCATGTTACTAATTCAAAGCCAAATTTCTTTCAGACCAATCATCACAGCAACTAGCAAATAACTCTATTGGAAAGCTAAATTTACTGTCATATGCGCATATCTGACAAATAGCTGTGAATTCGGGAAGCATGGTGAGACAACGGTCAATTGCAAAGAGATGTCTCGCGCCCCACCTGTCATGTGTCTGCGCCCCACTAGTGGGGCCCGCCCCACAGTTTGAGAAACACTGGTCTAGGCTATAACAACTAATCAAAAAAGTTTAAATCGATTTCCTGGCTTCTTATGCAAAATACCAGAGGGTGCTTCGTGATTTTTTTTTTTTTTATTGTATAACAAACATTGTCAAATACACTGGAAGGAGGGGTTACATTACAAAAATTAAATTAAAGAGGAAATAAAATGATAAGTTGACATTAAAACAATTGTCCTTACCGCTTTGCGGCTGTTTAGTCCTTGGAGACATTACAGATAGCATTTCATCTCATTACTGAAGACAATAAATGAAGGTTTCCTTTTACTCCATTTGCATTTATGTATATGGTATTTACCCAAAAGAATAATAAGATTCGCAATGAATATATAAGAATCACACAAATCATCCCTTTGAAAGATCAGTAAAATATCTTTCATACTGAATGAAACATGACAAGACCATACCTCACAACACAGACGCTTCTTGAGAAAAAACACTCATAAAATAAATGTCAAACAGACTCAGATGTGGTACCACAAAAAACACATAAATCTGACAGATCAATTTTAAATCTTTGTAAAAGCGTGTTAGTGGGGTAAATCAAATGTAATATTTTAAAAGAAACTTCCATGACTTTATGCAGTACATAATCACTAAAGCCAAGCCAAACCTTATCCCAATCAATATCATCAAAATATATATAATATATTTGCATCATTGTTGATCAAAGTTATGGGTCTCCAATTTTCAATTAATAAACAATCTTTATTGGGCTTAGGTATCAGGGTAATTAAACCTTGGCACATAGATGTGGGGAGTTTTCCTATCTCTATAGCTTCTTTAAAAACTTGCAACAGAAATTCAGCAATGTTATCTTGTAATGCTTTATACAGTTCGCCTGTAATACCATCATTACCAGGGGACTTATTGTTTTTAAGACGATTGATACTTTTCTTAACTTCCTCTAAAGTAATATTCTGGTCACATAGATTTCTGTGAACCTGGTCTATTTGTCTAACATTCCCCAGAGACGACAAGAAGGGTAGTGCATTACAAGTCGGGTCTGGTTCTGTGTATAGTTTACTGTAGAATTCTTCCACAAAATGAGATATTTCTTGGAAATTTTCAGTAATGGAATTATTAATTTTTAATTGGTGTATGTTGTTAATGCTGGCATTTCTCTTTTCTAAATTATGAAAGTTTTTAGTGTTCTTTTCACCTTGTTCCAGCCATTTGCGTCTGGAGCGAACAAAGGCACCTTGCGCCAAGTTCTCATATATATTATCTAATTGCAGCTGTAAATCTGATAATTTTTCGACATCCAATTGACACATAGAGTCTTTTTCATAAATGGCTATTATTTCTTTAAGAATTTTATCCTGTTGACTTCTTTTTTCCCTGGCCAATTCCTTTACTCTCATAATAGCAAAGGTTCGAATCTGGAATTTAGAATATTCCCAATGTTTTCCAAAAACTTGTTCTTCTAAAGCCTTATTCCAGTTATCATTGATAAAATTCTTTACTGTTTCCATAAACACAGGATCTTTCAACAGGGCATTATTAAATTTCCACATGTTGAACTTTTGTGCATTTTTAGAGTCCCCCAATTGCAAAGAAAGAGAGATAACCTTGTGGTCTGACAAAATTGACGGATTAATTTCTGTTTCTGTCACCTTGTCAATTAGCTCATTTGACACAAGCCAAAAATCAATCCTCGATTTTCTAGACATATCTTTGTTATTCCACGTGAACTTTGTTTGGCAAGGGTTTTTTGTTCTCCATATATCACAGCAATTAAAGTGTAAACATAAGTTTCTAAACTCACAGTAAGACATTACTTGCCGGTCCGAGGTTGACAGATGTGGTGTGGAAGCTTCGCAGAAGAGAGCATGCGCGGAAACCGAGACGTTGGAGGGGTCCTCTGGAAAAGGAAAAAAAAAAACGCGACTGGCGGCGATATCCAGGGGCGGTCCTACCCTCTTTGGTGCCCTGGGCGAACACCTTATCTGGCGCCACCCCCCCCCCCCCCCAAAAAAAACATAATAATGATAATATAATAATAATAATAATAATAATAATAATAATAATAATAATAATAATAATAAATAAAAAATAAATAAATAAAAAATAAATTTTTTTTTTTGCTAAACTTTTATGGTACTTATGGTAGCTATTAGTTACTCTACTATATGCATGTCTAGCTTCTACAGCAAAGGAGAAGATCTGAACCCCAAACCCCTCCCCTTTCTTGTGTGAGACTTCAGCACTGAAGTCTGAAAGCAGGCAAACCTTAAGGGATTTGGGCTGTTCATTTACTGCAAATGGGTGATAGAAAACTCTTCTGTTCAAATTATAGGTCTATATCATAAAGTGGAGTGATTGTTTTGGTTTAATTTTATTTATTGAGCTCTTGGTTATTAGATGGAACTCCAGCCAAGTTTATAACACCAGATAAAGATGTTTCAAAATGGGGGACGATCTTTACACTGAAATTGAATGCCCTCATTCTCAAGCAAGTACATTAAAAGTGGCACCAATGCATGCGTCTGGTTGTCTATTATAGGCGCAGATATACCCGTACCAAAGCTTCCAAAAGACAATGAAGCAAAACCGTATCACCCGCGATTGTAATTTTCGGCGCTCGCGTGCGCAATAATTAAAAAAAAAAAAAAACTTCGGAGAGCCCGTGATGCCGCCCTGCCGGCGATGCCGCCCTGGGCGACCGCCCATGTCGCCTATGCCAGAAACCGCTCCTGGCGATATCATGTGATGTCAAAGTCTGTGCATGAGTGGCGCGGAGGTGTTAGATCGATAAAGTTTGTTGACAGTTATATGCTGTCACAAAGACTAGCCTGGCTGGATTGCGGACATTTTTAAGCAATGTCTTCATCACTAAAAGCGGATTTATGCTGCCCTGTGTGCACTGACATCTTCAAGGATCCCGTAGTTCTGTCCTGCACTCACAGCATCTGTAAAGTCTGCCTGGCGCAGTGCTGGGTAACTAAACCATCCAGAGAATGTCCAGTCTGCAGGACGATTTCGCCAATAGAAAATCCACCAGTCAACCTTGCGCTGAGAAACTTGTGTGATAAGTTCCTTCAGGAGGAACAGGGACGAGCACAGTGCAATGTTCATAAAGAACGTCTCAAGCTGTTTTGTCATGATGATCAGCAACTTGTTTGCATGGTGTGTTTTTTCTCCAAACGCCACAAGAATCACCGATTCAGTCCGATTGATGAAGCAGCTTCTGATAAAAGGGTAAGGCCGTGAATATTTACATTTAACCATTCATTAACGTTACATTTAATCAATCAAAATATGCTTGGTTACGACCTTTGATGTTTGATGTTAAAGTAGGCTAATTGGGAAGAGTAAAATTGAAGCGCTAGCCTAGCACTCAGTCACTCCCTCACTCACAGTTCTTTAGCACTTGTGTTGGAAAGTATTTTTCGGGCACCGGTTTTTAATGCAGATTCAAATGCATACACTAAAGTTACAAACAAGTAACAGTAAATCTGAAGGTGTGAATATTTATTTTGCATGCATATGCATAAGTCACAAATGTCCAACAGTGAATTTGTAGTTGTATTTTCTCTACAATTCAATGCAGTGCAGTTGATGCAAAACACATTTGCACACCAGCGTTTGAGAACATGCACATGATTTATTTGTATATTAATTTAGTCATACTCGTGTAGGCCTACAATAGCTTTGTTCACCTGGTGGTTAGATAGCTTACAGGGGCATAGCACCAGATCTGGGCCCTATGTGCAAGCAGTAGCAATGGCACCCTGAGGATGTGCTTTCAGAAAAGGTATTTTTCATTTTCTTCCAAAATAGTCATAAGCTTTAAAATAAGGAGGAGGTGGGATTTGGGGGAAAAAATCCTGGGCATATAATCTTCCAGACTATATGGTTTATGGGGTCTAATATGTTTCCCCTACATGCCACTGGCCTAAATGTCACCCAAAATTGCAGATTTTACAGATGGCAAATTTCATAATTTTGAGATTTATTGTTGTGAGGAGGGCGGGGCACACCTCAATGCCAAGCCATAGGCTACCATCCTATATAATATTCTGAGGGCATTTGCTTTCAGGATGTATGGGATATATGGTGAAATTAGTTTCCCCTTTAGGCCAAAATGTACTAATAGTGTAGCCTGACACGCCAGACTATATCATAAGAATATATAGTCTGGAGACTATAGACTGTGCCTCAATGGAGGGGCGGGTGCTTGCATTGTCTTTCAAACTGCCTCTCCACGTAATAGGCTAGCGTTCCGGCCAGTGGTACCAGCTGGTATATCAAACTTTTCCCGTAGCCCGTCGGTAACACGGCAAAGACATCTTTTTCAGAACGAAAGACTTCAGTGCACTTTCTTGTTCCACTTTCAAAGAAAATGACAAGTCCAATTCCTCCAAAACTAAAGCCAAAGACGATTCCTTCGCTGAAGCCATACTTCCTGTTGAGCCTCTGCTGTCTATGGTTTGAGCAGTGGCGCTGTCGTCATCTTACTAAGCACGCCTTGCGATTTCCTGTACACATACTGCGCTGTGATAGGTTATACGCCGCCGGAGTCAGGATACAATGGTTTTCTACTGGGGGGTCTCTAGACGTATCTGCTGTGCAAATTCAAATTTGCTACCGCTATGGGTACGTCTAGAGTTCTAGGCTACTAATAGTGTACATTTTCCTCAAAATCCACCTGAATGCCAGTCTTTTTTTTTTTTTTGGACATCTCATAGAAACCCAAGCTGGACATCTCATAGAAACCCAAGTTTTTTGCTGAAAAATGCTATTTTGCCTGGACTTTACAGGCAGATATTTTACTACAAGAACACTAAAGGGAGAAACAAATGTAATAGAAGAATTATATAGATGTAGTAGTAGTATGTAGTTATAAGAGTTTTGAGTAGGGGTGCCGTGCACGTTTCAAAGTAGTGTGTTACCTAACTTTATAGGCCATTACAATGTGGTGAGCTGGACCGCAGAGTGAAGGCAAGGGTCATGGGACGGGATGATATATATGGGCTTCAGATGGGAATATGCTATGAGATAAAGTACCTTATACATGAAAAGCATTAAATCTAATTTAATGGTCACATACAATGTACAATGTGCAGTGAAATGCCTTGTCTACTGACTCCAATGATTATGGTAGCATTGTTGAAATACATTATGTATAAAAAATAGATTAAGAAAACCTAGATTTAGCTATAAACAATAAATTAGAAAATATGTTAATGCCTTGTGGTTTCCATTCAAGATCCGGATAGACTGATATAAACTCAGTCTCTCAATTCTGGTTTTCAGACACACTGTAGTGAAAAGATAAGACAGACAATTCTATGTCCAGTTCAAATTAAAATGTTTGTCAATTCAGAGTACAGCATTGTGGAGTGTGTAGCCTAAGTGGTGATATAGATTAACACATATCAGAAATTATTAATGTTTAGCTAGTGTGTTAACATTAAAGAAAAAAAGAAAAATGCTAAGTTTGTCTTGTATAACTTCCCTTGTACACAGGGCTCTAGACTAACTTTTTGCCCAACATCTGTTTCTTAGGGTGCTTTCACACTGGGTCCTTTAGCTGGACCGGACCCGAGTTTGTTTACTTCCCAGGGCCCGGACCACGTTTGGTCTGCGTTCACATTACATGCCTGTGTGCGGACCCGGGTCCGTTTATGTCATAAGTAACAAATTCCAGACACAAACTTCCAGAATGTAACGGGTTCTATTTGCTATCATCCCATGGCAACACAGCAGTTTGGCGGTAAAATTCACAGAACTAGGTGCAATATCTACATAAAAATGGAGAATCATTTAGTTTGTTTATTTGCTATTTTACTGGTGTTCATATGGCTTCAGCGTCAACGCCATCCTCAACCCGTTCAGTATGTAGCGGATGCCTCCCGCAGAATGCGAGTAATGAGAGCTGCTCGGATTAGGAGATTTCTACGGAGACAGTCTGTTATGCGAAGTCAATTCCTATCTTTACTTCTAAATCTCGAGTATCGGACACCAAGGACAAGGTGAGCACGTTGAATGAAAGATGGGCTGTGCCACAAAAAAAAAATCACTTCAACGCCATAAAGAGAGCCTATAAATAAACAGCGGTAAAGACAGACAGTCGTTGTTTTACGAGGAACTTCTCGACTGGGTCTTGTCTGGTGATGCGTTTAGATACCATCATTAGGGAGTAGGCTAGGCTAAGGCAGCACTGATTGGTCGATTATGTCATGTGTTAAAAATAGAGCTATCTGATTGTACGAATTGAACTTACACAAATTCATTCAGAAATTGTTGACTTTAACCTAGGCCTATACAGTGGAATCCGCTTATAGTGGTCACGTTGGGCCGGGCCAATTTGAACACTATAAGCGGTTGATTACTAAAACCGAATTTACCTTTATTTCACTTATTTTTATGCAGAATTCAATGAGAACAATGAAATGAAACAGATACAGTAGCTTCCACATTTATGGAATTTTATTACAGTAGGCCTACCGTATCATTCAAATTTAATACATGTAACAGTCCATACTGCGCTGTGCGCAGACATAACTCCGGTACGTAACTTATAGGCTATGTGCCGTGTGTCGGCTCTGCAGCCAGTGCTTTTTTTTAACAAGACTGTTTCATCAGCGTTCCAGATGCTCTCCTCACTGTACTCCTCTCTCATTCTGACCCACTGTTGCTCGAGCCACTCGTCGCGTGACACAGTGTCAGCCTCAGCAGCCTCCCCGTGCAGCTTCTTAAACACAATGTTCTCCCTCTTTTTAAATCGCTCAAACCAGCCGCTAGAAACTTTGAAACTCTCGTCTCCGAGGCTTGTTGCTAATGCTGCAGCCTTCTCCCTGACCAAGGGTCCGCTCAACGGAGCGTTGCGAGACCGGGCATGATCAATCCAATAACTACACGTAATTTTAAAATTATTTTTGCTTATGTTTACATTCATAAAATGGCCAAAAAATGAACATTATAAGCGGATTTCTTGATTACTATAAGCGAACTATTTAAACAGCATTTGTATAGAAATGATTCCGTCCCAAGCCTTTTGATCTATATAAGCGGCTAATTACTATATCCGTGACCACTATAAGCGGATTCCACTGTATATCTCTTTCAATTGTTTTGGCATTGACAATTACAGTTTATCACTTGCATGGGAATATGTAGTAGGCCTAGTATCTAAGACATGCAGTAAATTGCTTAAATTGAGAAAAAAGAAAGATAGGGTGGCTGCTGGAAAGTGAATTACCCTAGGCCTATTGTAGTAGTAGGCCTAGTAGTAAGTGTCTCTGGTAGTAGTAGCAGCATAGAAGTAGGTTAGCAGTAGTCATAGTAGTGTCACAGTCTGGCTCACGGACTGTGGCAAAAAGGGAGATCACAGAGGGGTTCGCAGTAGACAATAATAATTTATTTACAAAAATGTACAAAAATGCGTAGATCTACAAACAAACAAAACAATGAAAAAGTCCCCAGCCGGCGTCCGGCCTGCAGCACACAGGCACCTAGCAGAGAGCCGGCCTCAGGGTGAAGAGAGAGAGTGTGCTGAAGATCTTCTGGCTTTTTAACCGATTGGCCCACACCGGGCCCTGGTGTGAGCCAATCTGCCGCAAGCTCCTCTCCAGCCTGCTTAAGACACACAAAAGAAGAGCACCCCTGGTGGAACTCTGCACCTCCGGAGGAATAGTGACACTTGAGCCCCACTGGGGCCGTGACACCTCCCCCCAGAAGAGCAGAGTTCCAACCAGGAAGCACAACACAAAACGGTTCTATGGGAACGAACCCTAATTCATAGAGCACAGTTCCCATTTGATAACGGTTAAATCTATGAACCACCACCAACATTTTGATTCCACCAAACATCAGTCTAACAGTTTAGCCTACAAGCGCCCAAGTTAACCCATAACACAATCAAATATAATACCAGAGCCATAACCATCACTGACAATAACACATAAAAGTACAGTACTGTTTTAAATACTAAATATATGAAAGGACGCTTATCAATCAGTGTGATGCATGTTTGGCATGTGTGCGTATTTATGTGTCAACTTACCAAATTCTTTCCCCCACCAACTAACAACCCAGCTACTCTCGGTACCTAGAGGAGCATGGAGTTAGAAGGGAGAGTGACAGAAAGACAGGGAGAACAGTCAAGTCATAGATTTCAATCACTGATTGCCCTAGATAGGGCATCCGCCACAATATTTTCTTTGCCCTTAACATGGCGAATATCCAGGCTATAGGACTGCAAAAATAAAAACCAACGCATCAAACGTCTATTCGGACTGGACAAGGAATGAAGAAAAACTAATGGGTTATGGTCTGTATAAACCACTAGTGGGGCACATGAGTCGACGTAGACCTCAAAATGTTGTAATGCCCACACCAGGGCCAATGCTTCCTTCTCGATTACAGAATAATTTAACTGACAAGCATTGAATTTCTTTGAGAAGTAGCTAACAGGACGCAGAACACCACTATCGTCTGATTGGACCAACACCGCGCCAGCTCCACGATCACTCGCATCCACCTGCAACTCAAAAGGATGCTCCAAACAGGGAGCAGCAAGGACAGGCGCGGCACACAGAAGACTCTTAACATTATCAAATGCCCGTTGACAAGAATCTGACCAGATGTATTTGGCCTTAGCCTTTAGTAGGTCTGTTAGGGGTGCCACCACTGCCGAAAAGTTCCTGCAAAAACTCCGGTAGTACCCTACCAGACCTAGGAAACGCATGAGATCTTTTTTGGTCACCGGCACCGGATACTGCTCTATCGCGGCAACCTTTTCCTGGATTGGTCGAACCTGGCCTTGGCCAACTTGCTTACCCAAGTAAGTGACAGTCGCCTTGGCAAATTCACATTTTGCCAAGTTGACTGTCAAATTTGCCTCGCGCAAACAATCAAACAATTGCCGCATCTGGACAATGTGGTCCTCCCAGGTGTTACTATGAAGGACCACATCATCAAGATACACCGAACAGCCTTCCACGCCTCCTACAACCATATTCATCAAACGTTGAAACGTTGCAGGAGCGTTGCGGAGTCCAAAACTCATGACTGAATAAGAGAACAAACCGAACGGAGTAATGAATGACGAGATGTCTCTAGCACGTGGGGTCAGAGGGACTTGCCAATATCCCTTTAACAAGTCAAATTTACTGACAAAGCGAGCGGAACCTACTCTATCGACGCAGTCCTCTATCCGAGGCAACGGATATGCGTCGGGGCTTGGTTACACTGTTAACTTTTCGATAGTCTGTACAGAACCTTGGACTTTTGTCAGCTTAATCAACAATTAAGCAGGGGGAAGCCCAGCCAGATGACGAAGGCTGCGCAATGCCATTATCCAGCATATAACGGACCTCAGACTCCATCACTTGTCGCTTCTGTTCAGACACTCTGTAGAAACGTTGCCGGATGGGTTCCGCCTCCCCAACATCAATGTCGTGCTCTATGACAGTTGTGCGAGATGGAACATCATTAAAGAGACACAAATATTCATTAATCAAAGCAGACAACTCAGTGAAATGCTCAGGAGACAAGTGACCACACACAGACTCAAGATTAGACAGAGTTTCAGAATTTTTAAGCCGGCCACGTAACCTACATTCATCCGGAGCCACTACCCCATCATCATCCAGTAAATCCACATCACCAGACAAATACCCTCTCACAGCATCCACCATAAGTGAAGGACTAGTACCTAGCCGCACACTCTCCCCTGCCACAGAAGAATGTGCTACCCGGGCGAAATAGGGCTTCAACAGATTCACATGACACACTTGTGTTTTACGTCTACGACCTGGCGTGTCAATCAAATAATTCACATCAGAGAGTTGGCGAAGTACAGTGTAAGGCCCTGCAAACTTTGCTTGGAACGGAGATGTAGCAACAGGAAACAGCGCAAGCACTTGGTCACCAGGACTAAGTTGACGAACCTCAGCTTTCCTATCATACAGGCGTTTCATCTTGACTTGAGAGGAGGCCAGCAATTTCCTGGCCTGCTCCCCAGCCAAGTACAAACGTTGCCTGAACCCATTAACATAGTCAATGATATTCTGAGGGGGCTCCGGAAGCTTTACAGAATCACAGAGCAGAGCTAATGGCCCACGCACGCTATGACCAAAGACCAGCTCGTTCGGGCTAAATCCCGTACTCTCCTGAACCACTTCCCTAGCAGCTAACAGGAGCCAAGGTAAGCCCTCTTCCCAGTCACGTCCTAACTGGACACAGTAGCTACGGAGCAACGCCTTTAAGGTTTGATGAAAGCGCTCCAGCGCCCCCTGGCTCTCCGGATGGTAAGCGGAGGACTGGCATTGTTGAACACGCAGCTGTTGCAATACCTGTGCAAACATTTTGGAAGAAAAATTCGAACCACGATCACTTTGTATGACCTTTGGGATGCCAAAGATGGATATGAACTGTGTGAGAGCCCTCACAACAGGCTTAGTCTTAATGACTCGCAAGGGAAAAGCAGCAGGATACCTTGTACTCTGACACATTACAGTCAGCAAATACTTACTGCCCGATTTTGAGGTAGGTAGCGAGCCAACACAATCAATTAACAGGTGCTCAAATGGCTGGGCTATAGCCGGAACAGGAGAGAGGGGAGCTGGACTAATAGTCTGATTTGGTTTCCCGGTCATCTGACAGGTGTGACAGGTCTTAATATATGCAGCCACATCCCGCTTCAAACGCGGCCAAAAGTAGTACCTCAAGATGCTGTCATACGTTTTTCGGACCCCAAGATGACCAGATTCATCATGTGACGTCCGCAGCACTGACGTCCGCAGCACATGTGACGTCCGCAGCAATGGGTGCACAATTTCTCAGGAACCACAATCTGAAACACAGGATCACCAAGAAAATCGTGCACATGCGGCACCCATTTTCTCACCAACAGCTGGTCCTGTAGCAGGTAACCTCTCAAGGCACTTTCCCCGTCCACTTCTGACAGCACCTGACCGAAACAGTCCTGGAGTGTTGGATCAGCACGCTGCTCAGACGCCAGATTACTGCGGGAGCCAAACAAAGCACTAGAAACAGGCACAGGAGAAACCACATTCTCATCATCACGCTCAACCTGCTCCTCAGGCTGAGCTTTTACCATGGCACGAGTAATTGCACACGCCGAAAACACCTCCGGAAAACACTGGACATTCTCATCAGAGTCACTGGAAACAGGAGAGGAAGTTACTACTAATGATGGTATATTAGCAAACACACGGCTGCCAGCTAACTGGTTACCCAGCAAAACATGAACACCCTGAACCGGCAATGCAGGGCGAACACCCATAACAACTTCCCCTTTAACAAACCCGCAATCCAGATTCAGCTTGTGCATAGGTACAGGTAAAACATTTAATCCCATGCCACACATAAGTATGCTATCCCCAGTGTCTGAATGCTCAGAAAATGGTAAGATGGAACCCACCACAAAAGAATCAAATGAACCTGTGTCCCTTAGAATTTTTACAGGGATTCTTGCATCACCTCCCACTAGTGACACATAGCCATCAGACACAAAAGCTGAAAAATCAGGACGCTCCAGCCCGACATCACAGGACACCTGTTGACAAGGAGAAAGACAAGAGGAGACATCCAGATGCACAAGAACAGGTAGATCTACTGGGAGACAGAGGCCTCTCACACGAAACTGCAGGAGGGTGAACTGCCGGAGATAGAACAGACACAGCAGACATGACAGGTTTTACATGGCCAAAAGACCCAGACTTAGTTTTAAACTTATTAGGACATTCCGCCTTGAAATGCCCTCTGCGTTTACAGTAATTACAGATTTTATTGTAATCATAAGCACTCTGAACGGCCCTGTGGTCAGTAGGCTTACCAGATTGAAGCGGTGCATCGTCCTCCCGTTTAGGCCTACTCACCACACCAGACTGACTGAAGTCCCTTACAAAGTCACTCTGCTTAAATGCAGCAGAGGACTGACCATGATCACGCCTGAAGTTACACCGGCCCCTGTGGTCACGCTCACGATGAATTAAAGCATACTCATCCGCCAGCTTGGCCGCGCCAAGGACAGTCTTCACATTATGCTCATTTATGTAGGTAGCTATATGACTAGGAACAGAGTTCTTAAACTGCTCTACTAGCACTAATTCACACAGCCCCTCATATGTATGAACATCAAGTGAAGAACACCACCTATTGAAATGAATAGTAATTTCTCTAGCAAATTCCATGTGAGTTTGCTTACCAGAGCGTTCCCAGGTTCGAAATTTCAAGCGGTAAGCTTCAGGCACCAATTCATAAGCCTTCAACACAGCTGCTTTCACAGAGCTATAGACTTTACTCTCAGCCACCGTGAGAGCAGAATAGGCCTCCTGAGCTCTACCAGTCATTGTGCATTGCAGTAAGAGTGTGCGTTCCATATCAGACCAACCCCTACAGTCGGCAACGCGCTCAAACAGAGTAAAAAACGTGTCCGGATCGCGTTCAGAAAAACGAGGAACCAACTTCAAACTACCTGAAATGTCAAATGAACGTGCAGGCTCCCGAATAGCGCCCCCGTCATTAGCCATACGACGCATTCGCTCCTCTAGCTCTAATCTTTTTACTTCATTCTCCCGAATTTCAACTTGCAACAGTAACAACTGCTTTTGTTCATCAAATGTCAACCCCCCTGAGCTATCCAAAGCTGATGCCTCCCCTGTACTCACATTAGCAACATCTTTTTTCAGTTTCAACTTCTCCGTCAAAATTCTCTTCATATTTTCAGTCATACGTTTATCCCCAACGTCAATTTTATAGTGAGTAGCGATATCAACAACCTCTTCACGTGAACACAGGAGCAATAGCTCAGCAGATGGCGCAGCCAAAAACTTCTCAACATTCTCAGACGCCATAATTAACAGTTATCCAAACTTGTCCAGATCCAAATACACTAAACATAAGAGTATTACAGCAAGGGAAAATACAACTTACCTAACAAACAACCATAGACCCAAAGTTTGCACAAAATCAAGGCGTCGCCGTACGCTGCCCCTCTAAATACCTAACCAGAAGAGCTAACTAACTCCCCACTAACTATTCAGGTGCTCGGCGGTGGGTACTAACACTGACTACTGCAGGCCCGGCAAGCAACTAGCAATTAGCGACTCACCCGCAGCCTCGGCTGTGCTCCCGAGACAACTGCTTAAGCCACCGATAACACCACACTACAGAAATCCCCCCAGGACGAACTCCAAAGGGAATTCGCCCCTAGCCTAACAGAGACAACACACAGCGACAGACGTGAGATAATGCAGCAAACTTCGGACGTAGGTTAACAAAACAAACTAGCCTGGATTCCCAAACATTCACAGATTTATCAACAAACTATCCCACTAACAAGTAGCATTAACAATACTGCACGAAAAAAACGTTAACAAGATAACTTACCCCTCGGTAACATCTCCCAACAAAGTTACTGCTGGCAACATTGAGAAGCAAACCTTTCCAATGAAACAAACCACTACGCGCTGACGTCACGCAACGTAGTGATAGTAGTAACGTTAGGCCTGCCAGGCCTCTTCATTCATAAATTTCAGGCTACCGAAAACAAACGATAGGCCGGATTCTTGAACTCTACGAGCCCCCAATCTGTCACAGTCTGGCTCACGGACTGTGGCAAAAAGGGAGATCACACGAGGGGTTCGCAGTAGACAATAATAATTTATTTACAAAAATGTACAAAAATGTGTAGATCTACAAACAAACAAAACAATGAAAAAGTCCCCAGCCGGCGTCCGGCCTGCAGCACACAGGCACCTAGCAGAGAGCCGGCCTCAGGGTGAAGAGAGAGAGTGTGCTGAAGATCTTCTGGCTTTTTAACCGATTGGCCCACACCGGGCCCTGGTGTGAGCCAATCTGCCGCAAGCTCCTCTCCAGCCTGCTTAAGAGACACAAAGAAAGAGCACCCCTGGTGCCCTGGTGGAACTCTGCACCTCCGGAGGAATAGTGACACTTGAGCCCCACTGGGGCCGTGACAGTAGTATTAGTTGTAGCCTACCTGTAGGCCTAGCAGGCTTGGTAGGCTAGTGCTCAAAATAGCAGCAAAATCTAATGAAAGAGAAACTAAAGCAAAATATCTTACAAACTGCAATAAATAGGCAAGTGTTACAAGCCTGGATAGGCTATATTGTGTGTAGTGTAAGAGCTGTAGCCTAGGCTATTCCCAAACCTCATGATACTTATACTAATAACTGGCCCATAACTACACAGAGTACATAATTAATGCTATACACACTATGGCCACTAGGGGATCCCCTCTGATAACAAGTCTGAGTCATGTTGCCTGTATGTTATATTGCTGCTGAAGTTCATGAGTTAAAGGAATAGGCCACCCCAAAACGAAATTTAGTCTCTTACCATATTCCCCTGTGTTGGATAAGTGACCAAAAAGTGTTTTTCATTCAGACCTGCGCTTCTCCGTATCCAGAAGCGCAGCGTTAGCTTAGCTTAGCATAGAGCGCCGTAATTTGGAGTTTCCATTTAGCCTGTCGTTCTCAAAATAGTCATAAATGAACTCAAGATTTTTCCTAATTTCGTTGTTTCACATGTACATTCAAACCGAGTACAAATGCCAATGCCATTATCACGAAGGGTTTGCCTAGGAGTGACAAAGTCTTGGGACTATATTCAGGCGAAAGCACAGGCAAAGCACCGCTGATAGGCGTAAAGTCATCACAGCACCTGAAAAGCTACCGTAGTACTTTCTTTCTGGGGTTTTCAGGTGCTGTGATGACTTTACGCCTATCAGCGGTGCTTTGCCTGTGCTTTCGCCTGAATATAGTCCCAAGAAAGTATGGGTCCAGCAGCGGTCCGCTGTGTGGTGGAAACACGTCTGGAACAACTGGACAGACAGTGAGTGGCTCAGCAATTTCAGGATGAGGCGGGCTGCGTTCATGGAGCTGTGCAACCTTTTAAGGCCTCACCTGACAAGGAAGGAGACCAGGTTCAGACGGCCCATACCAGTCGAGCAGCGTGTGGGAGTTTGCCTTTGGAGGCTTGCAACAAATAATGAGTTTAGGTCTGTTGCTCATTTGTTTGGCATTGGACTTTCAACAGCATGCACCATAGCAAATGAAATTACATCCCTAATAGTTGAGAAAGTTGCCCCAGAATACCTGAAAACGCCCTCGGAGACAGAATTTAAAGCGATAATTCAAGGTTTTCGCGACCATTGGGGTTTTCCACAATGTGGTGGGGGTATTGATGGAACACACATTGGAATACTAGCACCACCAGAACATTCGGTACATTACTACAACAGGAAGGGGTTTTACTCCATTATACTTCAAGGTGTGGTGGACCACAGGCTACGCTTTTGGGATGTTAATGTGGGCTGGGCTGGGAAAGTACACGATGCTAGAGTTTTCGCAAATTCATCTCTATGTGCCAGGGGTCAGAGTGGCACGCTCTTTCCTAATTTAGCAGAAACATTTGAAGACATTGATGTGCCTGTGTGTTTGCTTGGGGATGCTGCATATCCTCTATTGCCATGGCTAATGAAGCCGTATCCTGATCAGCGACTAAGCAGAGCAAGAATGACTGTGGAGAGGGCTTTTGGTCGCCTCAAGGGAAGGTGGAGGTGTCTAATGAAAAGATATGACTGCAGTATCCACAACATCAGCACCACTGTCACTGCCTGTTGCATTCTTCATAATTTTTGTGAGGCCCATAATGAACATTTTGATTGGGATGTTGACGAACTTAATGCAGAACCCAACCTGAACCCAAACCTGAACCCCCAACAACATACAAACAGTTCTGCAAATGCTATCAGAGAGGCTTTATGCCACCATTTCTCTCATTTTTAAACCATTGTTGACATAAAGAGGACACGAAACTAAGAAATGCTTTTGAATTGATGTTATTAATATTAAAGAATAAATCTCTGCTGTAAATTTTTTTTGTCTGTTTGTTTTGGCCCGCCGTGGCACACTGTCGCTTTACGTTGGCTTGTTGTCACCTAGTCTGCTGGTGTGGGACATGTAACGTTAGCTTAACATTAACGTTATATCTTTGAGTGTGAAAGGGGGGCCTCAGCAGATCAAATTGGCTGATATACTACCTAATTGGTCTAGTGTTCATATTTACCAGTAGATAATCAAATAGGGTGCCTGTTATAAAGAATAACTTAATATATTAGATGTGAGCTTAGATACAGTAGACTGTCACGAGACTTGGCTACTTCCTTGCTGTCTCTTCGTCCAACGAGGTCCTCAGCACAGTGAACTTGGGACTCAGCTGCAGGGCCAGATGTGGTGTCCTCCTGTGTGGATGGCGGCGGGCACAACTGGATGACATGGAGTGGTCCACTAATGGGCCTTAACCCTAAAATCGCATCCAGGTCATCGTAGTATATAAAACTGTCTTGACATCGGCCGAACTGCCTGACTTCCTTAACAAATCTCTTATCTTCAAGTATTTCTGTCTCATTTTTTTTACTCTTACTTCGACACTGTTCGCTCGACCTAGCGAACCCCCTCTCGTTCAATCGTAGGCTAAAAGTATGAAATATTTCTGAGTTTTTATGTGTTTTCCATTACCGTTTTGATTTTTTCTTCTCCTCATATACTCAGCAGACAGCGTATTTCTTCGTCCGACCATAACGTACCCTTTCCAGACATATTGGTTATGATTTAGATTATGATCTATAGCGATAAACACGTAAAAGAAAAGTAGGCTGACGATAAACTCAAGATCAAAGGTAGATTCTTTAGATTGTTTAGGGTTCTTTAGAATGTTTACTTAGCAACCTGCTTCAGCGTTCTAGCGAACCGGACCCCAGACCACCGCTTTCAAGCGGACCAGGGTCCGGTCCCGGGTCCGCAACCGAGTTCGATTGGTCTGCGTTCACATTAGCAAAACGGACCAAAATGTTGGTCCAAACGAACCCAGGTCCGGTCCAGGGGACCAAGTGTGAATGCGCCCTTAGGTGGCCAGCATAAATTAGCCTATTAGCCAACATCATCACAGTATGACTGATATCAGTTAAGGCGAGACACGGCAGACAAAATCATCGATTTTTTTTAAAGATTTCTCCGGACTGTCGCCAAAAGTTAGCTTTGTAACGCGACGTTTCGAAATTTGCCTGTTGTCTGAAGCCTGTCATGTCATATACCGTTACAAAGCTCATCATCCTGTGCATAACATGCTGTAATCCAAATAAGGGCATTTCCTTTCCATTACTAACCAATCGTGGATGTTTAGAGTGGGCTTTAAACCTGACGGAGAAATATCATTGGCTAGTACTGATAATGCGATTCGTTCAGAAGCGTCACATGGTATGCTCTGACACATCCTTGTTAGCATTCCGCGCGCAAGACGAATGAATGAAAATGCCTTCGCTTCATTCAGTAAAAAGAAGACAACAGTTGTCACCTGCCAGATCAAGTAAAATAAATGACACAAAATCTACTAACATAGGATTATCATCGGGGAGCACATCTACACGTAAGCTGTCGCTGGGAAACCGTGGGGGTGATTTAGAAGGGAATGACAATGGTGAAAGGTCAACACAGCAATGGCTCCTTGTACATGTGGCACTTGAATGAATGTTTCCGACTTGATCTGTCCAAATTGCGCTGGGTCAGGTCTTACAATTAATGTAGATCCACATAACAAGGTTTTTGTAGCAGCTTATTGCTTGACTGCTGCTAGTGTACCGGTGACCACTACCGGAGAAGCTTCTACTCGACTTAATGATGCGTCAAGAATGTCTGTATGGTTCTGCTGGCACACGAATTAGGGATGGGCTATGCTGCACTGAGAAAAATCAGCAAGGTGCTAGGTACTGATGCGCGGGCCGGCCCGAGCCCGGCGGGACCCTCGGGCTAGCCCGCGGGCCGGGTTGGGTCGGGCCATTATTTTCATAAGAATCACGGGTTGCGGTCGGGTCGGGTCACATCACAGACAGTCATAATTACAACGTTAAAATCACACACACATCCGATCCGAGACAGCAGAATGCCTGCACCTGTGTGTTTGCTCTCTCTCCCTCTGCGCACTGCACCAATGCTAACGGACTAGTTCAAGTGAATAGCAAGTAACATAGCAACAGTATGCTAACTAGAAGCAAACCATTTTAGACTTCGCTTAAACGTAATATTTTGCACTAGCCTTCGTTTATTTTTGGTCTGTCAACTTAAACTAATCTCGGCAACATTGTCCAGCTTGTTGTCATTCAATGAAACACCACTTCTCAATCTAAAAAAATTACGTTAGCTAGCTCGCTAACAATTTGTAGTAAAATGCAGCTGCCTAACCTGAATTAAACTTCTGCTACATACGAACCATAACAACTTACATTATTTGGCTTGAAATGATGATAGGCAGTTGTAGAATATGATAAATACATCCAAAAAATCCTCAATGACTCCAAAAAGACATTATGACCAGTTTATTGACAGTGTCCCACACATATCTCATTCACTTCACCGTGACGGAGAACGGCCCCAGTTTGCATTTGGGGTTGCCCCCGCTAGATTCTAACTTTATTGATCCAAGAGGGAAGTTCGCTGCTGGCAGCCCATGACATTACCATCCCCTCGCGCGGCCGCAGACATTTCATTTATGTTGTTTAATATGCCTAGGCCCTATATAAACAAATAAACACTTATTTATTTATTTTTTAGAAAATTAAGCGGGTCGGGTTAAAAATCATTGGGTAATCTTTCGGGTCGGGCGGGCTGGGTTGGCTGCGTGGTCGGGTCGGGGCGGGTTGTAAAAATCATCGGCCCACACATCACTAGTGCTAGGGATCCCCTCACTTCACCTGAAAAGTTATCAGAGGCATGACAAGAGAGTGACAGGTATGGAAACAGGGATGCTTGATGCAGTATATTTCTCCACATTGACATTGTAATAGGATACTGGTTACTGTAGTGTTTGTTTTGTATGAATGGACAATATGGGTTAGCCTGACATAGCCCGCCCATAATACGAATGTTCATCCGTATCCATGGTCTGGTAACGGTCCTCTGGGGCGTGTTTACATCGGTAGAGAGTCTACCGGCCAATAAGCGAAGCTGATTAGACGAGCTGTCCAATCGTTTCAAACCAAAAGTGAATACCCCCCCCCCCCCCGCAGTATAATCGCGTCAGGTTAAAGAACCCCCAGACCATGAATACGGATGAACAGCAGTATTATGGTCGGGCTATGTCAGGCTAAATATGGGTCTCCCAAGATCTATTATTATTATTATTACTCATCTATTTGGCCTACTATTCTGCATGACCTAATCCCTGGTTCTCCCAAAAACAAATTTGATGTTTTTGCCATTTAGAGAAAGATAAATGTACAGTATTAAAAAAAGGACCAAAAATCTGTTACTGATAGTATACATTTAATTTTAGTGGCAGAAATTGAGAGAGGTTTGGAGTCTCTTCACCGGAGCAGGGATCAGGTCAGGCAGGCCTATGCTGAGATTGATGAGGATGTGGCAGAATTGCTGATGGAGGATGCAGAGGCCGTCATAAACATCAGCGTCTCTTTTGATGGCACGTGGCAGAAGAGAGGTTTCACGTCTCATCATGGCATTGGTGTCTGTATAGATATCCTGACAGGATTGGTGGTAGATTTTGAGGTCTTGTCCACCTATTGCCATGCCTGTGTACTTCAAGAGCACCACAGAGGAGGCATTTCAAAGCTGGAAAGAGGGACATGATGACTGTGCAAAGAATTTTAGTGGTTCCAGTGGAGGCAGCAAAACGTATGGGGGCGAGGTCAGTAAGTCGCCACCAGCTCTGTTACACACAAATGCTTTCAGATGGGGACAGTGCTTTAAGAAAGTAGTTTCCCTCAACCCATACCCTGGGTATGAGGTGACCAAATTGGAGTGCATTAACCATGCACACAAGCGCATGAGCACAGCGCTAAGAAAGTTAAGTGCCGAGCGCAAATTGGGGGGGGAAGGTCTGGGGAAATTGACTGCAAATAAGTGCAAGACTTTGCAGAATTATTATATGGGGGCCATTTTAAATAATCAAGGGTCATTGGACAAGATGCAAAATGAAATCTGGGCTGGACTTCTCCACAGCATGTCACCTGATGATGTCCCCATGCACAACCGGTGTAACCCGTCCTGGTGCTGGTCCAGGAGAGCAGAGGAAGCAGGGGAGACTCCAGAGAGTCACAGACTCCATGGAGCAAACTTTCTATCTAGAGAGGTGGGCCAAAAGCTTCTTCCAGTCTATCACAGGATGTCTAGTGACAGCCTGCTGCAGCGCATGCAGCATGGAGGCACGCAAAATGCAAATGAGTGCCTCAACTCAGTAATATGGGCCCGCTGTCTGAAGACAGTGTTTGTAGGCAGGGGCAGGGTTGAGGCAGCAGCCAGCATTGCCATTACAACCTTTAATGAAGGGACCTCTGCTATGCTGGGTGTGATGGAGAGACTCTGGCTTGAGATTCATTCATCACTTCAAGATTAGACTATTGTAATGCACTTTATTTTGGCCTTCCCAACTCTTCTATTGCTAGATTACAAATGGTTCAAAATGCTGCTGCTAGATTGCTTACTGGAACTAAGAAGCGTGATCACATCACTCCTGTGCTCTGTGAACTGCACTGGTTGCCAGTGAAATATAGAATTGAGTTTAAATTGTTACTTTATGTTTTTAAAGCCTTACATCAATTAGCTCCAGAATACATCTGCAATTTACTTAGTCCTTACTGTACTTCTAGGCCACTCAGATCTTCCTCTAAACTTCTTCTTTCTGTTCCCTCCTCTCACCTTAGAACCAGAGGTGACAGAGCCTTCTCTGTTTCTGCTCCCCAGCTCTGGAATAGTCTCCCCTCCCACATTAGGTCCATTCATACCATTGATCTTTTTAAGTCTAAGTTAAAAACACATCTTTTTTCCCTAGCCTTTAATTCTCCCTAAACCCTTTTCCTCTTTTATTTTTGTTATTATTTTTGTTTGTTTGTTTTATTTGGACATTTGCATATTATTATTATTATTATTATTATTATTATTATTATTATTATTTGTGTATTATTATTATCATCATTATTATTATTATCATTATTTTTAAAGCACTTTGGATCAACTATGTTGTATGAAATGTGCTATATAAATAAAAGTGACTTGACTTGACACAATGGTCACCATTAATGCCATCCGGGACACTGACATGTTGAGAACGGCCAAGGCTGAAGCCATCCAGTCCGAGCGTGCAAAAAGGCAAAGGTGAAGTCAAAGCACAGCCAAGAAACTGAAAAGGCATCAGCTAGAACTAAATGAGGGGGCTACATATGGTGCAGGCATGGACAGCTAGGTTGTAACACCTAGGGTGAACTTTTCTGGGTGCCACTTGAGTTTCTCTCCTATGCCTGTTGTGTTGTGGACATACGCTGTTTTGGTGGAGTTGTCTTGCATTTGAAGATGTGTCTGTGGTTCTCAACAGGCAGTTTTAGGCCTTCTAGGCTAAAGTTGTATGATTAAAATCAATGTTCATTTTGTTAGAGATGTTTGGGATGTTCTGTAGTGAGATACATAGATCTCTTCAAGGCATATTTTGTGTATAAGTTGTAGTTTTCAGCAGAAATCTGTGGAATTTTGCCATAAAATCTTTAAAGGCCGTTTGCTCAAAATGTTTTTTTTTTCTCAAACTCAAAGCACTAAAAATCCACTTCTGTACCATCAACATAAACCAAACTTTCCAGTCTTATTCCTAACTATATTTTGAAGATTTGTACAGAGGGATTTGTTGATATCTTGTTATTTGTCATTTTATGTCTAAAAATAGTCTGAAAATCGTTTTTTTAAGACTACTGGCAGTATTTTTTTATTTACTGAGTAACAAAATGAGATCCATAAATCCTTCTGTGAAGTTTTTCCAATTAAATATATTAACAAACTGAAAAAATAATTTTTAGCCTGGCATTTCCCAAATTTGTGCTTTAGTGCTTTAAAATATATGCAAATTAGTGCATATTTAATTAGATATAGCCTAATTAGCATATTCAAACATAAAATTACAAAAAACTCCCATTACATTTTTTTCTCCTATTTATGTGAGTATTCACCTGGTAAAGTTTCATGGTGATATCTGCAAGTTAAAAATTTTACCCCATTCACCTGTAGTGTCTCGCCTTAAGATGATTTTACACGACTCATGTCAACCTATTCCATTTAAAACCGGCATATTTCCTGAATATAATTGTGGTCAAAGACACATTTCATCAGCGTGATCAGTCTCTTCATTTACTCCTTAATTTTGTGTAGCCCCCATCATATGGTCTGTGCTGGGTATATGTTCATTATATTATTCCACTAAATAATCATTTTGGACTGAACTTAGTTCAGGGAAGTTGTTCTTTTCCAATATTGTAGGCAACTTTAATCATCTCAGACTCGACTGATCAGTTTGTGCTGCTGCCTGCCACTGAAAGGGGAGAGGGGATATCAAGCAAATCTCAGCCTGTAGCCTAATGTGCCACTTTGTTTATCTGACAAGCCTATTCATTTCTCTCACACTCTTGCAGTGCACACAAAGTGTGTCTGTTATTGCACTGGTGCGTCCTAATTTTTTTACTTTTTTTTTTTTTAACACTATTGAGAAATTAGTTTGCACTCTGAAGCCCTACAGTATTCAATTCAATTTATTTTGTAGAGCACTCAAATATATATGATCATTCTCAAATATGTATTATCATCATTATGCACTAGCCTAGAACTCTAGACGTACCCCAAGCGGTAGCAAATTTGAATTTGCACGGAGGATACGTCTAGAGGCCACTGATAGAAACCCGTTGTATTCTTCCTCTGGCGGCGGATAACCAATCACAGCGCGGTATGTGTACAGGAAATCGTAAGGCGGGCTTTGTACGATGACGACAGCCCTGCTCAAACCAGAGCAGAATCGTCTTTGGCTTTAGTTTTGGACGAATTGCACTTGTCATTTTCTTTGAAAGTGAAACAAGAAAGTGCACTGAAAAAGATGTCTTTGCTGTGTTACCGACAGGCTACGGGAAAAGTTTGATATACCAGCTGGTACCACTGGCCGGAACGCTAGCCTATTACGTGGAGAGGCAGTTTGAAAGACAACGCAATCACCCGCCCCTCCATTGAGGTACAGTCTATAAGTGGTCTTCAGACTATACATTCTTATGATATAGTCTGACGTGTCAGGCTAATTATGCACATCATTAAAATAGCAGTTCTTCCCAGCCGTGGGGGGCTCAGGTGTTATCAGAACTTCGTTAGCTTGAATTCAATGGTGACTGTTTCAAACAATCCTGAGTTCAGCAAGGGTTAATCTAGAAGTCCTGGGGGGCTTATCATGGACCCCCCCAGAACTGCCTTACAAATAAAATAGATTGTCTCGCGGCGCTTTACAGACCGTACAGGGAGCACAGTATCTTACAAATTTACAAAATTAGTTCGCACCAAATTGGTCACACTCTAGAGCCCTACAGTATCTTACAAACTCTCTCTCTCTCTCTCTCTCCATGGTTCAGGAGGAGATCACATCCAAACTGGAAATTTTAAAAGGGAAACACCCATTGCCTGAATGCGAAAAGACCATGTGGGAAGAAGGAGATACAATCAATAAGGTTGTCTTGGAGTCTTGATTTTTGTCAATCGCAAGCAAAATGTTAAATAATGAGCACAAAAGTTTTGCATTAGAGTAATTCTAACTGTGAGTTCACACCAAGGGCTGCTAAAGCTGTAATATCACCTGAAGTCTTTCGCTTTCTATGGGCAAGAGCGACAAAAGCTACTCGCTGTAAAAGTTGGCCAATTTGAGCAATTAAAATAAGCTAAAAAAAAAACAAACAAAAAAAAAAACTGTCAACTTCATGCAAATTAGCTATGACGCGTTTCAGCTGTACAATCTAAACGCTGTGATTTTGTAGCTTTAGCTTTTGTAGCTTGGTATGAACAAACATTAAAGTGATTGGTGATATGGTTCTAGACTCAGACCCAGCAAACAGAGAAGCAGATCAAGGAGGAGTTTGAGAAGCTTCACCAGTTTCTACGGAATGAAGAGGTAGCCAGGATAACTGCACTGAGGGAGGAAGAGGAGCAGAAGAGTCAGATGATGAAAGGCGAGATTGAGAAGATCTCATCATGTTCAGACACAATCAGAACCTTAGAGAGGGAGATTGAAGTTGATGACATCACATTCTTGCAGGTATTAAAAATCGTAGTAGGCTATGTTGGGAGGGGGAGGGGGAGTGTACAAATGGTAGTTCAATTGCTTGATGCAGTGGTACATATATGCTATACTACACATTATTTGTAATGAAGTGTGAGAAAGTTAAAAGCTTATCTCTTTGACCATTTTCAGAATTACAAGAGGACAGTTGAAAGGTGAGTGATCTGCCTCTTGTCTCTCTTTTCTAGACCTAAAATGCCACGCAAATGTGACGCAAATGCTGAAAACGACATTGAATTTAATTATCCAGAGTGAATCAACACATAGCTCTGCTGTTTTATAGTGCCAAGTGCTATTGATACCCACCTCAATAACTGAATTTCGTGCAACGCAGATTGAGATAGCAAAACGGCAGCTAACGGTAACAGAATGGGGCATGTCAAAAAGAAACAAAATTAGGTTTTTCAATCATTGAGGTGGCTACAAATAGCGCTTAGCACCATAAAACAGCAGGGCTATGTATTGATTCACTGGATAACTTAACATGGATGATTTTTGGGATGCACTAGCTGGTCCTCCCATCGGACCTTTTCTGGCTAATAAAGGTTAATAATACAACTACCCATTAAGGCTGTCAACAAATATTCTAAATTTGGATGACACCAATGGTGAATATTAGTCACAACGTTCTACGGCCGGTGCGTTGAAGTCCAAAATGTGCTTAGTTCCATGCATTCCTAGCCTGGCGTTGCCTGCCTACGTACTTCCGCTAAAAAGTCTTAAGCTACATACTCCGTCTGGCTTTGATTCCATTGGGCTCGTTTTCTGCGAACAGAAATTGATAAGGCCAATCAGCGAGCAGAAGGGGGGAGATTGACAGCATGGGCGGGAGTTGCGAGAGACGACGTCAAGACTCTGCGCTGTGTAGTCATTTGGAGAAGAAGAAACATGGCGGAAGTCAACGAAGCGATTGAAACCATGCTGTTTAAGATTCCAGACATTATTAAGGAACTGAAGATAGAACAAAGAGAGTTCTTAACTAATTTTATATCGGGCAAAGATGTCGTTGCGCTTCTTCCTAGAAAAAAAAGTTATATTTTTCAATTGGCTACGTTGCAAAGGAGGCGACTAGGCTAACGTTACAAGGCAGAGAAGCTAACCCGTTGTTGTGGTGTTGGTGATTTCCCCTATTCTGGCCTTGATGGAGGAACAAGTGAAGCAAGCGGAAAGGTTAGGAGTCAGTGCTGGGGAGCTAGGTGTTCTCGACGATCGTAAAAATGTGGACGGACGCTTCATCTTGGTTTTTGGTCTCAAGTCTTGGCTGCAGAACACGAATGACGATGGATGCTAACCTCGACTGTACCCAGACAGCAGGGTGAGTTGACTCTTTATGTCTCAGTTGCACTAGACTTTATTGTAGAACTATGGCTTTTTAAACTGTAAGATGTATATTGTGGAAATTAACTGTGTGTCAAGAGTCAACAAAATGTATGTTCACAATGCCTGTTCTGTTCCCTGCCATTATGTTACTGATATTACTGTCCACTGCTAGCAATATATCGTTTGTCAAAGTCAAAGCGAACTTTATTGTCAATCAAAATCTGCAACAGTAACATTAACGTTACATTGCAAGCAGACTGAAATTGCCTTTCTCCAAACTCCAAATAAGCAACAAGGTTAAAAGTTTGACATGTAACTAAGTGATGTAACTGTATTTAACACAACTCACTAGGACAAAGTGAAATTGATATCAAGCATTATAAGACATAACATTAACAGTAGACTGCAATAGATATCATTAACATAATAACAGGCAACATACCATAGACACTGAGCTTACATTACATTTCTAGACTGTCAGCGTTTCAGAAAGTACTTGAGGTTTTGCTGGAGTGCAATAGTGTCAACAAGGTTCAATGAGGCAAAAGTGCATGGTGCAAAGTAGCAGCATGGAGATGAAAGGGTGTAAACATTTTTGCATGGGAATGTGCATAGAGTAGTTGGTTTTTGGTTATGTGTGTGGGGGGGTCTCTTTGTCGTGCATCATAGTCTTAAATATAGTTAAATCTTGGTTTTATGTCTAACTTTTAACTTTGTTATTGCACGTTTGGAGAAACGCAATTTCAGTGTTCTTGCAATCTGCTGTTGCAGAGTTTGGTTGACAATAAAGTGTGCTTTGACTTTGATAGCTTAATGTTTTTGAGTGATTACCTGCAACCACTGCATTGTTTTAAGTGATGTTATTGTGGCATGTTAAACAAAACATTTTTAGGCCAGGAGCACTTGTTAACTTTTATATTATTTTACATTCACAGGAACACCACTTTTGGTCCTGACGGCTCCTGCTGACATCAATTCAGTTGAATTCTCCATATGGACAACACTATCCAACAAGGGTAGCATTCGTCTGGGACTGTGCATGGTGTCACTACCCAGCTATGAACTTGGTTTTGACTGGCTTGTGCAACAGTTGTAGGAGAAGGGCTGTTCAATTCAACAAGGGCTGTTCAATTAAGGTGGAGAAAGAGGTAAAGGAAGTGATTGCCGATTCCAAACAAACGTGTTACCAGAAACTCTTTACTCTCACTTTGAAGATCAACCCAGCCACATACAACCTGGTCATCTCTGTCTGCTCTTGCTCATCCCATCCCACCCCACTCATGCTCAGAACCCACCCCAGATTACAAACTGATTCAAGACAAAACAGTTAATCACAGATGTTGGAATGTGTTTACAGAGGACAGGACATTGACTGCTGATTTGCTAAATGGTTACAGGGCTAGTCTTGTCAGTCCATCTACCCCACTCTTCACCTCACAAGAAGCAGACTCTGTGTTGGACCATTGTCAATACATCTTTAATCTGTCGTACATCATTGCCAACATTCCTGTTTTCAGCTTAAACCATGCCAAGGAGATATTACTTATCATTTGTGATGTGTTTGGTGATGAGGAATTTACTCGAGAGTCTGACTCAGGTGGGGATTTCACTGAGCCACACCTGTATTACAGTGATACTTAGACGCAACATATGTGGAGGAGAAGGAGGATGAGGATGAATTTAGGAGCCATGTCAGTAGCTCTGAGTCTGTGCAGTGAATTGATTGTTGTGAAAGCAGTATTTACTCCTGTGTGCACCCATGCAGAGAGGGGCACATTTATTTACTTGCACATGTGATGTACTGTACATAAGATTTTCTAATTCATTTTTTGCCTATTGTCAAAACTCACTTGTAAATAATAAACTATAATATTTGCCAAAGCATGTTTGTTTGTTGTGACAGATCTCAATGAACCAATAATGAAATAAATGATGAAGCACAGTAAAAGTTATTTGTTAGGAGTCTACTGTTGACTACTGTGTGGTGATAGCCATATTAAATATCACCGGAGAGGTACATTTCTCTCTGATAGAGCAAGTTGTGCACAGAAGTAATGAAATACTCACAATGTATTATCTTCCCATTTATTTTATAGGAAAAAGTTATTTTAATATTTAGCCTACACTATACAGTAGCAATTCACTGTAGGTTACTTACTGGGGCAGATGTCACTGTCAATGTATATTATAGCCTATAGTGTTTTTCTGTGTACAATTCGCTATTACAGAAATGTACTTTACAGTGATAGAATTTACTTGACACTTTCATTATTTTCTTTCTAAAGCCACATCCTGGGCCTCCTTGGGCATTGGCAAATGTTATTTGTGATAATACAGTGTTCCATCCATTCTTTTAACTTTGCACGTATCCACTGACATAGTCCCTCGTTTAAGACGTCGGTGTTTCTGATAACTCGAATCAATGTGTAAACATTGTTTGCAACGTTGGCTGCGTGACGGCTCCCACTAGGCTTCTTTACCCCCAATTCCCTGTCGACTATGTCCATAAGGGACTTTTGAACGCCTCTCGCAAAGCCAGCATCGCTCGTTCACCGGTACATCCATGTTCGCTCTATCTGTGCCAGTGAGAGATGGCTGTTGTTTACAGCGGACGCAGTTTCCGGTGACTGATAGCGTGGCTTGCTTCACGATCGAGCTGGCGCACAGCACACGTCATGGCCAAACGTTAGCGATTGGTTGAAATCAGATCCAATCCTTTCAAACTTCTACGGAGTCCACGCCTCCAGCTTGTAATCGTTCGTCAATGGAACAGTGCCAGACCCTTGTGCGAAGCTAAAGCGTAGATCAAGGGGATGGCAAATTTGCCAGGCTAATGCATTCCAGCCTGCGCTAAGCACTTTTTTTTAACTTTAAGGTATAATCCGGAGTGAATCAACACGTAGCTAAACTCTATTGCAAGGCACCTCAATGATAACATTTTGTGCATCGTAGACCGAGTTTGTGAAACGGCAGCTAACACTAACTGAATGAGGCATGTCAAAAAACGAAACCTAATCGATTTGCTTTTGTTTTGAAAGCCCCATTCTGTTAACGTTAGCTGCCGTTTCGCTATCTCAGTCTGCGTTGCATAAAGTCCATTGATTGAGGTGGCTATCAATAGCGCTTGGCACTATGGAACAGTTGCGCTACGTGTTGATTCACTCCAGATTTTTCCTTTAAACACCTGGGAGAATACCGCCCTATGTGTTTTGAGCGGGCTTCCCTGAAAACAAAAGCCTTTTGAATTGGTGTTTACATTCCTCATTCCTCGGATTGGTCATAGGCTTGCGTGCAGAAGTAGTTTGGAAGATAAGTGCCTCGTTCTGCCCACGATTGAGTTGGGTCTCTCTATCCATGCCAGACTACATTTCAATGATATAGGATGGCTTGTCATGTTAACGCTGATCGGTTTCAATGTCTGGTACACAGACTTACTGATCTGACTGACTCTTGACTAAATTGGAGCTTACTGTGCATACAGACCGAGACCGATTCAGGAGACATGGGCGATGGAAGTAATTGACTTTGTATTGGGACCGGCGATTTGGCCGACAAAAGCGGCAGGCGACTTGGGCGACGAAACTTGGGCGATAAAATCAAGTTAAACTTCGGTTAACTTTATGTAATGAGCTATGATGCGGTTGGGCGATTACCAATCAGAATGTCCATTTACTGGTGAGATGCCAATAGAGAAGCAGGATCAAACATTTGAATGCTAACGTCATGGGCAAATTTGCCGTTTTGGTTGCTGTGCTCAAGCGATGTTTCTTGGGAGTCTTCGGCGACTCTTGCCAATTTATCGCTGGTGGTCTGAACGTACAGTTACAGAGGTGGCTGGGGTGGTTGTATGAAAATTAAGCGCTCGGATTGGTTAAAAGATAAAGCTCTTTCACATAGTTACATGTATAAACATTTACGCACAGATCATCGTGGTTCACTAACATCAGTGATAACGAACCATAGAAAGTAGAAGAAATTAACTGGTGACCACTTGACTGAAATCGGCAAAATGTAAGATAAAATGTTGTTTAGAACCCAAACCCACAGCAGGACTGACCCCTGAATGTTATTTCAGAGTGCAGTACATACTTCAGGATCCAGTGGATGCTCCAGGGTCTCAGATCAATGTGGCAAAGCACCTGGGCAACCTGAAGTTCAGAGTCTGGGAAAAGATGCAGGAGATCGCTCAGTACAGTAAGTACACAGAGGATTGTGTACATTTCTGTATTATCACAACTCTCTCTCTCTCACTCACTCACACACACACACACACACACACACACACACACACACACACACACACACACAGGAATAAAAGTAGATCGCTCTACACAGGATTGCTCATTTCTATATTATCAGATGACATTATGGCCTTACTGTACGTTCACACCAAGGACTACTAAAGCTGTAAAATCTTTCTATGAGCAAGAGCGACAAAAGCTACAAAAATTACCAGCTGTAAAAGTTGGGTGATTTGTGTGACAGCTCATGTGAATGTTCTTTCTCTCTCCAGCCCCTGTCACTCTGGATCCCCATACTACAAGCGGCCCAGGTGTCAAACTGTTTGGGGATCTGTCCGTTATGATGTGGGAATATGATTATGACAACCTTGAGCCATATGGCCACGACAACTATGCCCTGGGATCTGAGGGCTTTAACTCAGGGGCTCACTGCTGGGACGTGGATGTTGGGTATACGGAATGGTGGCAGGTGGGTGTGATAGCTGAGTCTGTCTGTAAGAGAAATACTAAAAACCTGATGGATGCTGAAAAGTTGGTGGTCCAGTGCATTCATTGTGAGTATAGAGCACAGTGCGTACCACAGCCCTTCATTCCCCTCAAAGTGACAGACCTCCGCAGGATCAGAGTTCAGCTGGACTGGGACAGAGGAGAGCTCTCATTCTCTGACATTGACACTAACACACACATACACACTTTCACACACACTTTCACAGAAAGAGTGTTTCCCTTCTTTAACGCTGATGCTGATGCTGAGTTTCCTATAAGGATCTTACCAGTGAAGATCTCAGTAGAAGCAGAGCAGCGCAGTCTGTCTGGCTGATATAGAGTACAGCACAGGCTACCGTATCATTAGCCTGACATTGCCCGCCCTTAAAGGCCAATTCAGACTGAAGATCCGCAATGCGATGACACGGTTTTAGAGAGTAGTTGCTGCGGCATGATTCAATTGTCGCAGGTTGTTGCAGGCAGTTGCATGCCTTGGCAAAAGATTTAACATGTCAGATCGCAGTTTCTGAGTTTTAGAATGTCGCAGCCCGTCTCGTTGCAGATCTTTGGTCTGTAGGCACCAAATACTTCTGTTCATCCGTATTCATGGTCTAGAGATGGTCTTCTGGGGAGCTTTTAGTCTGTCAACACACAACAGGCCAGTAAGTGAAGCTGATTAGACGAGCTGTCTAATAATTTCAAACCAGAACTGAGTACACTCCCCCTGCCCTACAATCGCTTCAGGTTAGAGAACCTCCAGACCATATGAATTCGGATGAATAGAAGTATTATGGGCAGAATATGTCAGGCTACCGTATCATAGTGACACAAGGACATTTGACATGTGGGAAAATATTTAGTGTGGATATTTTCTGGATAAGTTGACGTTCATCTGGGAGGATTCTTAGGGTGAGAGTTAATAACCTATTGGCTATTGTTGGAAATGATTAGGGGTTATGCTGTACATACTCACAATCACTCACAATCCTAATTCTTTTTGACATTTAATTCAGTTTGCTTCTTGCACATAAAATTCTATTCGGCTCTGAGATTCAGGTTATATTCGCTTACCGGTAGCCACGTTGGAATGTTAACAACTAGCAGCTAATGTAATTTCAAATGAATGATTAGATGGCTACTGTCAAAGTTAGCAGTTTTCTTTGACTATGGACCAGAGAGGAGACTTGTCAGCTAGTGTGCAAATGCAAGTTAGTGTGTGTGTGTGTTTTTTTTCCCCCCTCATAATTGTTATGCAGCAAATGTAACCAAAAGTAAATGAGCCATGGTAAAAATGTTTGTGCAAGGAGCCAATTAAAGTTCATTTATATTTTGTGTGCTTCCGATGGCTGCCATCTTTGTCAAAGCTGTATGTGAGAATTAAAGTAACCATGGTGTTGTATTTCAATGAGTGTAGACAGAAGCGGCCATTCTCGTTCCTTATGTGTAATTTTGTGAACTGCACTGCCCCTAGTGGCCCACAGCAGAATTGCCTAGCTCAGTGACCCCTCCGTAATGCTGCTCTCATGCGGGATGAACACAGATACGTACACATTCATTAAGGTAGATATGTCTACAATGAGTGCACATAAACCACAAAGTAAGACATGAACTAGGCTATACCCCCCATATAATCTGACATCACGCGGGTGACTGTCTGAGAGGTCTAAATTGTGTCCTACCACTGGTTGAGTTGTCTACTGTGCTATCAACAGCTGGATCTACTGTACATTTAAACTGACATACAGTAAATTGTTCTGCTTTGTTCGTGTGTCTTCACTGTGTCAACTCCTTTACAATACCAATCTTTTACATTAGTGACAATAGGCTATGAATATATAAAATTAAACAGAAAAAGGGCGCACCGTGCATCAATTTTTGATGCAAGGTGCGCCTTTTCTGTTTAATTTGAAGTTTTCATTTGGGCCAGCACCCTTAAAAGTAATATTGAACCCTGAGTGAAGCCTGCTCCCTGCTACATTTTGCTATGAATATATAGAAATATTCATATCAACATGCACACACATTGACTGTACAGAACTACACTTTAAAAAACAAAACATGTGAAAGACAAAATAACAGAAACAAATAATCAAATCAAACAAAAAACAAATACTTTAATACTCTACTCTATAGTGTATGGCCATAGGGAATTACTTGCTGTGTCACGTGACAGAGACTTCAAAGGACTTTACAAATTAACAAAAAATCCTAGAAGTATTATTTGTTGACTGAGAGTGAAGTCAATGTTCCCGCATTGCATGCATGAATGCAATTATAAGAAAAAAATATATATCTAAAGAAATGCAGCATTTAGGAGGGTAGCTACATAGAACCCCATTAATTCTTCACTTACTGGCGTGCACCCTCACCTTGCAATAATGTAATATGGGAGCGTTCTTTCTCCCCTATTAAGTTCTCTGATGCCAGCAAATCCTGCTAGTAAGGAGGCGGAGGGAGAACATTTGACCATATCTTGTAACTTTGTTTATAACTCTGTTTAACACCCAAGGCTTCATATGTATACTGAATGCAGGCAGAAGCTGCCACTAGTCCCTCGTGTGTAATTTTGTGAACTGCACTGCCCCTAGTGGCCTACAGTAGAATTGCCTAGCTCAGCGCCCCCTCTGTAATGCAGCTACATGCAGGATGATCCCTACGCACAGGGCCGTCGCAACTAGACAGGCAAACCAAGCAATTGCCTGGGGTTCCAGGCTGAAGGGGTCCTCAAGAATGACTGTTTTGACTGTTTAATAATTTTAGTATATAGTTGGTGTTTTTCAATAAAATATGACAGTTAGACAATTATAAGTTTGACACAAATAATTATATTAATGAGAGTTAATTATTATTATTAAAAATTATTAAAACAATGTGGTTTATGTAGGTGTTTATGGGAGGTGAAGTACCTTCAAACGGCCCTGCCTACGCACGCACACACACAAATACATGCAACAGAGTAAGTTCTACAATAAATATAGATAAATCACATCAATAAAGTCAGATAAGCACATTGAATGTCACCACCTGTAACACTGGATGATTTTTGTTTGTTAGCTTGTGTACTAAAATATCTTAAAGTGTCTTCAAGACCAGATTTATTTATTTATTTTTTTCACTCCATTTTTGGTTTGTTGTGCCAATTGACAATGTAAAGATCAATGTAAAAACACTTATCTTATAAGACAGTAGAGATTAATATTGTGTTTACATTTAAACACAATATCGATGAATCCCTTTATAATGCTATGAATTGTTTTTAATAAGCTAAATGAAGTTGTGTGAAGTAGGAATTTGTGGCTAGGATTATTTGTGTGCATTCCTGGAGCTGAAGGCAGTGTCTCCAGCGTAACAATGCTTTGTGCTGACACCGCAGGATCTTTATGCCCCTGGCCGAGCTGTTGATGTGACCACAGAGGAAAGGGCTTTAGCCTCTGGGCTCTCCTCTGGCACCAGGCCACGGCAGGATATAGAGAGATAGAGAGAGAGAGAGAGATAGAGATAGATGGGATACAGAGAGAGAGAGAGAGGGATACAGAGAGAGAGATAGATAGAGAGGGATAGGGTGTCAAAAACATCACCAAGACCAGGGCACTATGCTCTCACCAACACCAGTCCTCGCTAACCTTTTACTAAGAGTTCCAAAAAAACAGCACCAACAATATTGGATTGACTTCTGCTAAGAGTTTAGAAAACAGCACTGACAATATGGGATTGACTTGACAGTGTGTTAAAAAAAATTGCACCATATTACAATGCTGGTGTGACTTTTCTCTGTGTTAAAAAAAAAAAACAGCACCAAAAGAGTATGATTGACTACTGTGTGTTAAAAAAAAACATCAAGAAATGATAGTGTAGGTATGACTTTACAGTGTTTTTCAAAAACAAGGCAACATATGACTGTAGGTGTAACTTTAATAGTTTTTACAAAAACAGCACCATATCACAGTGTAGGAGTGACTTTACTGTTTGTTAAAAAACAGACAAGAACTGACCACAGAAACTCTCACACTGCAGTAGCCTAGGTAACATGATTTCTTCTGAGAGTATAAAGCCGTAAAGCTGTGAGACAGACGAAGAATTTGAATCCAAAACGCTATAAATCCATTTTTGAAAATATTGAAAGATCATGTTTTTAGTTTAAATAAGTCATAGCGTAAATTATCTTGATTGAGATGAGATTGTGTGAAAAATAAAATGTTAAAAAAAATAATAATAATTGAAAATGAATTAAAATGATTTTTTTTTTTTTATGTAGCGTTTTGGAACCCAACTCTCCAGATGTATCTCTGGCTGCGGAGGTGATGCTGTGTGTTTGGTGTTGGAGTCTGAACACATTGGTCCCCCTACATGCATGAGGTGAAACAGAGAGCACACACAGCTAACAGTTCCACACATAGAAAAACTCAGACAGACATTCGTCATACAGTAGGTGGTTAAAGGCTACCTGTGCACTCTGAAGCTCTGTTAGTTATAACAGCATGACAGTCAGCAACATTGTAAACAGTACACTCAATCCAAAAGCACAATTAGCTTTGGGTCATACAAAAACAATAAAGTTAAAAATGGTTTCAGAACTATCTTTTTTATGATTATACAGTATATACTTTATGAAGAGTTTAGATGATGCAAGATGCAAGTTTTGTTTTGGCTTGATTTATTCTGACTTGATAACAGTCAACTTGCTGTTTGATTGAGATTACTTTGAAATGATTATATATATAGAAAAAAAAACTCAATTCTGAAAATGAACTTAAAGAATTTACATCTAAACTCTTCATATACTGTTTTTCTAAGGTATGGTGTTAAAAAAGATTTCAGATTGTCTGAAAAAAAGAGATTTGTACTCTGTATCTTTATCTATGTAAACACAACACACATTTTCTGTAGGCTAGCAGGCAAACTGGCAGGCTAGTCTAACCTCCTGTCTTTAAAAGTGCATTACCCTACATTACAAGTATATTACAGGCAGTAAATAAGTTAATACATCATCTCTCTACATAAGGAATAACTCAACCTCATATCTGTCATATAAAATGAATTAAATTTAAATTAATTTAATTTTTCTCTCCGGATTTAAAACCTCCAACGCAGGAATGTAGCAGAGTGTTGCTGAGGCGATGGAGATGTTATAAAGGCACAGAGTTGTCTTGTTTTTAGCTGATTTGTGTTATCTGTAGTGTGTTAAAGTGAAAGTTCGGCGTAATCCAAACGTAGCCCTGTGGTACGAGCCTGCTGACTGCGCTACATAGTGAGTGGGATGAAAGAATTTGCAACAGCATAGACCAACGCAATGCAAAAACAGTTAACATTGAATAAACGGAACACTCTGATTTTACTTTTGGTTTCAAATGTTGTGTCTTCCTTTGACTCTTTCAAAAGTACGCGTTCGCGTTTGCTCTATGTTGTTCCAAATTCTTTCATTCTTGAAAGAAAAATGTTCATTCTTTGTAGTGCAGTCAGCAGGCTTGTGCAACAGGTCTATGCTTGAAATACACCGAACCTTTGCTATAAGTCTCGGACTAGATACAGTGTGCTGTGTAGCTACTGTGCATACTGACTAGTGTCTGTATGAGACTTAAGGATCTGGGCTCCACTGGGTTAGAGAGGCTTTGGTATTGAGTCAAGCACCGGCTCATGATTTGTACACTATGTATGTATGTTGTATGTTGGTGTTTATATATGTATGTATGTAAGTGTGTATGTATGTGTTTGTGCATAAAGAGCTCTTTTTCAAAACAGCATGATATCCATTTCCAAAAAAAATACAAAAATGATAATTAAACCCAACTGCAACTACCTGATGATTGATGACACCTAAGAATCAATGAGGGGGGGGATTTTAAGTTTTTTGGAAAAGAGCTTTTGTATGTAAGTACTGTATGTACTTCTAAGTTATGTACGTGTGTGTGTGTGTGTGTGTATGGCTCATATAGTGAGGTCGTCTGCCCGAGCTCTGCAGCTGCCCCTACTGAGTCTGCTCAGACTCCTGGTCTCCTCCAGGCGCTCAGTGTTGTCCTGTTCCTCCTCAGCACAGGGGCCTTTCCTCACCATCTCCTCCTCCTTCTGCGACTCCTTCACACCCACACACCCCTCCTCCCCTCTCCTATCATCCCCCTTCACCTCCTCCCTCTGGGGTTTACCTCCTCACCCTTCCCCTTCTCTACTCCTGGAGCTCCTGCCTCTTCACTGTGTCCCAGAGGATAAACCTCCTTTGCCTGGTCTGCTGAAGGTGTCACCTCCCCAAGAGGAGGCTGTGCCTCTAGACGAACCCCCTCTGCCTTCTCCTTCTCCCCCTCTCCTTCTCTCCCTACCAATGCCTCCCCCTGTGGAGTCACCGTCAGCTCCTCCTCCTTCTCCTCTACAGCAGCCGCCACCTCCTCCTTCGCTGCTACCTCCTCATCTACCCTGGCAGGAGCAGCCACCACCTCTTCTTGCGGTGGGTGGGCCTCTTGCTTCATCTCTACTCCCTGTTCTGCAGGAGGTTTCACCTCCTCCTGTGCGACTCCCACTGTGTCCCCAGCAGTAGGCAGCTCCTGTGTCTCCTCTGGAGTGTTGGCCTCCTCCTTGGAACACTGCTCCTGCTCTTGCTCCTGAATCCCCACTGCTGCCTGCTCTTCACTTCTGGCCTCTTCCAGCTCACCCCCGTTTAGCTCCTCAACTCCCTGTTTGCTCTGCTCCTCCCTGAAGTCTGCTGCTGGAGCCTCCTCCATCATCTCCTCCTGCTGCTGTTGCTGTGGTTGTGCTGTTGTGTTGTCCTCACTCACCACCTCCTCCTCCTCCTCCTGGTGAGGGCCATTCATTTTGGCCGTCTCCTCCTCCTGATGTTTCACCTCCTCCCCTCCTGCTTCCCCAGCTGAGAGATCATTACTCAGGTGCTCCTCTCTCTCCCCGCCTCCTCTCAGCTCCTGTGCACACCTCCCTGGGCATCCCTCCCCATGACAGACAGCTGATTCTCCCTCCTCCCCCTCCCCAGTGTTCCCTCCCCCTCCTTCCTCTGTCTGTGTGGAGGACTCTTCACCCACCTCCCCATTGGCCTCCACTTTCACCTCCTCCAGCACCTCCCCAGCTCCCTGTTCTCCTGCTGCTCCTCCACTCACTGAGGCCTCCCCAGCTGACTGCTCTCCTGTCAGTCCTGGTGTTACTCCTCCTACCTCTGTGGCCTCCTCTGCCACCTCCCCTGCTCCAGGTTCTGCAGACGCTGGAGCCTCTGCCTGTTCTGGTTCCCCATTCTCTGTTCCTAAATACAGCTTAGCACCATCATTATCATCAGCAGTAGTAGGAAAAGCTTCTCCTCCCTCCTCTTCAGTCAAGCCTTTCTCCACGGTCTCCTTCAGCACTGGACTGGGCTCTTCTGCGTCCAGTTTGTCTGGCAAGCTGAGTCCTTTCTGCACAGGTACGGGTTCCAGCACATCACCGCTCAGTTGGTCTTGGCTTTCGTCCTCCAGAAGCCCAACCAGAGTCTTAATGGCTCTCCCGTCTACCTCGTCTGGTACGTCTTTTCCCACTTCCCAGATCAGCCCTTCGAGAGTCTCAGAGTTTGTCTGCAGGGTGGCCACCTGCTGTGGGACCTCCACAGCTCTCCCATCCACCTCGTCAGCGACCTCTGCCATCTCGCCGGTGAAATCCTCCACAGGCTCCGTCGGTGGCACCACACCTGACAGCTAAGATAAGATTCGATTCCCAAAGGTGAAATCACAGTCATCACAGCAGCCATAGAATAGATATGAGAAAATGATTAAAAAGATATACAAAAAACCTATCAAAAAAGATTTTTTTAATATATAAAATTAGACAATAATTTAATTATTAAGTTAATAATGTACATATTTGCATCCCCATGCATGCAATAGATCCTGGCCTATGGTATATCCAGTATAGCAATGATACACAACCTGAGATATGGTATGCACTGCTGAGCCATACACACACACACACACACACACACACAGGCAGCTCCGCTCCCACCTGAGGTCCCGCGACCGTCGCACCTCCAGCCACCGCCTGCTCCTGTGCCCCATCTTCCTCTTCCTCCTCCTCTAAGATCTCATCAAATATCTCTGTGGTCTGGGCGTAGGATGACAGGGTCTCGTTGTAGACCTTGGAGACGTCTTCTATGGGCACGGGCATGGACATGGGCATAGGGGCAGAGGGGGAGGAGCCGCGGCATGCCCTCTCCAGCAGCATCAGAGACGTGGGCACCCTGCCCGCCTCCATGCCCACCTTGATAACAGTCAAAATGCTGTTTGAGTGAGATATCTTTGAAATGATTATAAAAACAACTAAATTCTGAAAATGAACTTAAATAATTTACATCTAAATTTTTCATATGTGTTACTGTTACTGTATATTGTTTTTTTGTAAGGTATGGTGTTAAAAAAGATTTCAGATTGTCTGAAAATAATTTGAGCTATGTACTCTGTATCTTTCTCTGTGTAAACACAACACACATTTTCTGTAGGCTAGCAGGCAAACTGGCAAACTAGTCTAACCTCCTGTCTTTAAAAGTGGATTACCCTACATTACAAGTATATTACAGGCAGTAAATAAGTTAATACATCATCTCTCTACATACTCCATACCCACCTCTGTGAGTGGATAGTAGTGTGGAGTAGCTCTCTCTTCCTCCTCCAGGAGTCGGTATCCTTTAGAGTGCAGTAGGGGCGAGGCGATGGAAGGAAGCCCCCTCACGTGAGGAAGCAGTCCGCCCTCGCCGTCCCCTCCCTGCCCTTCGCCTTGACCCCTCGGAGGCTTCCGGAACACGTGACGGATCTCCTTCAGGCCCAGGTGGGCGATCTCCACGAAATTGAGGAAGAGCGAGACGCAGGCGACCGCCAGCATGAAGAGGATGAAGACGGTCTTCTCCGTAGGGCGGGACACGAAACAGTCCACCGTGTTGGGGCATGGCCAGCGGCTGCACTGGTACAGCGGAAGGATCCGGAACCCGTACAGGAAGTACTGGCCCACCACGAAGCCCACCTCGAAGAGCGTCTTGAAGATGATGTGGCAGACGTAGGTACGGAGTAGTGTCCCCTCCAGACGGAACTTCTTCCCGCCTTTGGCGCCCGTTTCCTTGGCGGTGCGGATGCTGGTTTGGTCAATGGCAGCGCCTCCTGGTGGTCGACTCATGAGTTCGGCAGCTGCGGCGGCAGCCTCCTCGCGCTCTTTACGCTTCTCCTCCATGTGGAGGTGGTGAACGGCGTGGCCAACGTACACGAGCGAGGGCGTGGACACGAAGATGATCTGTAGCACCCATAGGCGAATGTGGGAGATGGGGAAGGCTTCGTCGTAGCAGACGTTCTCGCAACCGGGCTGCTGTGTGTTGCACACGTAGTCAGACTGTTCATCTCCCCAGACGAACTCGGCTGCTGTGCCCAGGATGAGGATGCGGAAGATGAAGAGGACGGTGAGCCACACTCGACCAATCACGGTGGAGTGCTCGTTCACCTCCTCGAGGATGTTTCCCAGGAAGCTCCAGTCACCCATGATTGGACTTCAGTCACACCTGCTGCAGAGGAGGAGAGAGAGGAAGAGGAGGAGAGAGGAAGATGAGGAGAGAGAGGAAGATAGAGAGAGAGGAAGAGGAGGAGAGAGGAAGAAGTGAACAGGGAAGAGGAGAACAAGAGACAGACATCAATGGGAGGAAAGAGAGAGGGACATCGGAAGGAGAAGATGAAAGAGAGGGACATCAAGAAGAAGAGAGGAATATCAGGGAAAAGAAAGGAAAGAGTGGAGGGAGGAGAGGAAGAGGAGGAGAGAGGAGTGAGAACCAGGAAAGAAAGCACAGAGAGGAAGAGAGGGGCAGAAGAAAATGAAAGGAGAATTGGGAAGAGAAGATAGGGAAAAGGGAAGAGGAGAACAAAAGATACATCAGTGGGAGGAGAGGGAAGAGAGAGGGACATCAGAGAGAGGTGAGGAAGAGAGGAACATGAGGGAGAAGAGAGGAAGAAGAGGACATGAACATGACGAGGAGGAGGAGAGAAAGAAGGGAACAAGGAAGAGGAGAACAATAGAGAAGGACATTAGGAGGAGAAGGAGAAAGAGAGAGAGAGGGACATCAGGGGAAAGAGGAAAGGGTGAAATGATAAAGGAAAGGAAAACAAGGAAGTGCACAAAGGCAGGAGGAGGAGGAAGAGAAATCAACAGAGACAGTTATGATGATGAGAGGACACCAATGAGGAGATTGGAGCGGGTTATTGCTGAAAAATGCTGAAATGTTTTTGGCCTGACTGTGTGCTGTGGGCTTTTTCAGCCATGCCATTCTATCTAGATACGCTCCAATACACAGGCCAGCAGTCTACAATTAGTAATCGTGAAGATCATTAACTACGATTTTCATCAATTGTTTAATCAAATCTTTCACAAGTGGATTTTCTTGACAGAATAAAAATTTCTTCATTCTGAGAACCAATCTCTATTTCTGTCTGAGGGCCACCTGAGCAGGTACCAGAATGTGTACTAGGTTATTATGGTCTGGCGTTAGACACCTGTAAGGGTGTGTCCAGTATAAATCACATCACACAGCAAACATACAGTACAGAACTTAAGTGACAATTCACCAACTTCAGACAAGCCAAAAGAAAAATGACATTTTTCTCTAATGCCAGTTTCTGATTTCACCTATTGCAAGTCCATTTATTGATTCATCACAGATGAATTACATATTACTGTACTATATATTGTAGTCAAATGCAGTGACGCCCTTCTTGCTCACATTCTACTGTGTTTTCAGAGATGAGACATTAGTTTTTTTTCTTTAAACTGAATGTATTCATATTTTATCTCTGTAATGTTAGTACTGTATCAATACATTTTTACCAAAATGTATTTTATGCCCTTTAGGTTGTCAGCCCTCGATACGCAAAGTCAGCTCTTCTCAGCATGGCTGTGAACGCTATCATTATACTAAGGTATGGCAAACATGTTGATGATCACATGCAATCTCAGCTCTTCGCAGGATTGTGAACTCTAGCGTAATGCTAAGATATGACAAATTCGTTGATTAATCACACAGCAAATGCACATACTAAAGCTCTTCCAAAAAACGTCAATTTGACTCAAATGCTACTACAAGGCAACTCAACCATGACTCAAAATGCAGACATTCAGAAGGGATAAGGGTTAAAGGGGTGCTCCGGAGCGATAGCCCTATTGAATGAGCCTGCTAAATACACTAGTTAGTGAGTGGAACAAAATAATTTGGAACAGCTCAGACCAAACATGAACACAGAAGCAAACAAGCACTTTACACTGAATCAATGCAAACTCAGATTATTCAAAACTGAAAGTAAGATACGAGGTACCGGTGACTCAGTGTGAAGTGTTTGTTTGTCATTGCGTTCGCGTTTGGTCTATGCCGTTCAAAATTCTTTCATTCCATGCGAAATCTAGTGCTGTTAGAAGGCTGGTACTTTCTCCAGAGCTACGGTAGAGCTCCATTCCCACAGCAATGCGGGCGTTCTGATGACGTTTGCTAAATATGAATTCATCCAAACAACTTGAGAAAAACTTTCGACCAAACGTTTACTTTAACTTTAATTTTGACATATGAATATGCCAAACAATCGATGACACCTAGAACCCTGGTGCCAATTTCCCAAACAGAATAAATTTTCCAAACAGTCTCACCCACATCGATGCCCATCTGCCCATTTACTGCCAGCTACCCCACGCCCAACCCTATTGTACCTCATGGCGATCTCCCAGTGGGGAACAGAATGAAACAGCAGTCTCACTAACACAGCTATTGCCCTAGGGCCAAAATAGTGTTTAAGTCTTACGCTAGAGAAGACAAACCACACACACACACACACACACACACTTGCCTCAGTGGAGACTCCAGTGTCCTTCCGAAGAGTATTTACGTCTTCCCGAGTGTGTGAACTTCAGTTTATGAGTGTGTGTGAGTCCCAGTATCTGTGTAGAAATTAGCGAACTTCCAAGGCCTGTAAACTTTGTTTTTGTTTATTTACAGTTATGAATATAATATGTGTTAGTATATGTGCAAAAGTGTGTATATGTGTATGTGTGTGTGTGTGTGTGTGTGTGTGTGTGTGTGTGTAATGGTACACTAAAAGGATTTTAAGCTATATCCTGCATTTCCTCTGGTGTCCAAAGTTAACTTTTTGGAGTGTGTGTGATTCCGTCTGGCTGTGTGATAGGCAATGAGCTCCTGCTACAGCCCAGCCGTCCCTCGGGCGTGTCCGCACGTGTGTGTGTGTGTGTGTGTGTGTGTGTGTGTGTGTGTGTGTGTGTAGTTTGTGTGTGTGTCCCTTGCTGCCTGACTGAGCAGGACTTTGTGAGTGTTTGTGTGTCCATTGCTGCCCCACTGAGCAGGTTTGTGTGTGTGTGTGTGTGTGTGTGTCTGTGTGTGTGTGTGTGTGTGTGTGTCGGTGTCGGTGTGTGTGTGCGTGATGACCGGAGCCTCCCCCTGCGTCTATTACTGAACTCCCAGACAGACACGCTGACCACACCAGACAATAGGATCAACAAACATAACACACACACACACACACACACACACACACCATAGTCAACACACTTTGTGCACAGGGAGAAAGTGTGTGTGTGTGTGTGTGTGTGTGTACGCATGCGTGCTACAGGAACACTGGGACCCAGTGGCTGTGTGTTGGGGTGAATGTCAATGTGTGTGTTTGTTGGGGGGCATGTGTCTGGTATGGGTCCTATGTAAGTGTGTGTGTGTGTGTGTGTGTGTGTGTGTGTATGTGTGTTCATATTGTAGAGGAACACTGAGACCCAGTGGCTGTATGTAGGGGTGACTCTGGTCAGAGGGACACAGGGAATGTGGGGCAGTGGGTCGTGTGTGTGTGTGTGTGTGTGTGTGTGTGTGTGTGTGTGTGTGTGTGTGTGTGTGTGTGTGTGTGTGTGTTAGCGGGCACAGCCACAGGCTAACCTGCGGTTGAGGCAGATGACATGACAAAAAATAATATTTTGGTATATTCCATCGGAGAAGCCATATATTTGACATTCATACTCCATTATGCCTGAGTGTGGGGGCAGTATTTTCAGCAAACAGTCTGCTTGGGTTTGAAACAAGACAACCCACAGATCTCAAAACAACCTCCATCCATCCTGCCAACACATAAAGGCTAATTCTTTTTTTTAGCCAAGAAAACAAATAATATTAAATTGCAATCTAGAGAATCTGCATTAAAATGAAACTTCTTTGTGCCTTTGCGTGGGTAACTCACTATCGCCACCTCTGGTGTTGTGATAACAGGATGCAACCCGGGACTTGTCAGTTAGCACTAGATTCTACAGATCTCTGTAATGCAATACATAGGCCTACACTTCAGCCACATCATGTCAGTACTATTAATGCTTCACATTCTACTGATACATCGCATGATTTTTAGATGTATCACACTTTGACAGAGTCTACCTTGAATTAAATTTGGGTGGCTGTAAAGGGCTCCTACACTGGTGGTTAAACCAATTCTCTCTGGTGCTTTGCATTACCCATAGGCCTAAACACAAGAGGGCAGATGGGCTTTTGGTTTGGATGGATGGCAGACAGATGATGAAGTTTGTGATACAGACAGATAACACACAGTCCTGATGCAGCGCATCTCTGGTAACTCTGCAGAGTCACTGTGACACTTGTCGAAGTCAATTTATTAAGTTAATTTATCTACTTGTCAATATGTCAGCAGCCCACCGTAGGTTTGTAGCAACATGCTAACCTACTATGCAAGCTTTGTAAATAATGTCAGACATGTTTTGGATTCTTTAACAGGGATTCCCCCTGCTGC